>CM033472.1:152339262-152351588 GCA_019447015.1 Hymenochirus boettgeri
AAATGGGTTTAGACCCCCGTTCCAGCATCCAGAAAAGAGCCAAAGGGTTCCAGACCCCCGTTTCGGCAGCCAGAACAGAGCCAAAGGGATCCAGGCCCCCATTCCAGTGGCAAGAACAGAGCCTAAATTTTCCAAACGCCTGTTCTGACAGCCAGAAAAGAGCCAATGGGGTCCAGACCCCCATTCTGGCGGCCAAAACAGACCCAAAGCATCCATACCCCTGTTCTGGCAGTCAGAACAGACCCAAAAGCATCCAGCCCCCGTTTCGCCAGCCAGAACAGACCCAAAAGCATCCAGACCCCCATTCCGGCAGCCAGAAAACAACAAAACCCCCAAAAGCAAAAGTTATCTTTTTCCAGTTTTTTCCTTCTCTTCCAGGAACCCTGTGTTCTGGGCGGGCCAGAACAGAGCATAAATGGGTCAAGACCCCCGTTCCAAGCATCCAGAAAGAAGCCAAAAGGGTTCCAGGACCCCGTTTCAGCAGCCAGAAAAACAGAAGCCACAAAGGGAATCCAGGCCCCCCGTTCCAGTGGCAAGAAAAAGAGGCCTAAAAATTTTTTCCAAAACGCCTGATGCTTGTTTCTGGACAGCCAGAGCAAAAGAAGAAAAGAGCACAATGGGGTCCCAGACACCCGTTTCTGGCTGCCAAAAACGACCCAAAAGCATCCATTACCCTCTGTTCTGGGCAGGTCAGAAACAGACCCAAAAGCTTCCCAAGAATCCACCTGTTCTTGTGTCGAACCAATCCAGCAGCCCACGTTGGAAACAGAACCCCAAAAGACTCCAGACCCCCATTCCGGCAGGCCAGAAAGAGCCAAAGGGGTTCCGGACCCCGTTCGGCAGCCAGAAAAGAGGCCAAAGGGGTCCAGACCCCCCTTCCAAGGCCAGCCAGAACAGAGCCAATGGGCACGAACGCCCAGTTCCAAGCGGCCAAGAAAAGAGCCAAGGGGTCTCAGACCCCCGTTGGGCAGCCAAAGAGAGAGCCAAAGGGTCCCGCCCCCGTTCCAGCAGCCAGAAAAGAGGCCAAAGGGTCCAGACCCAATGTTCCCGCAGAGCCAGGTAAAAGAGCCACACAAAGGAGTCCAGACACCCCTTTCCCAGCCATACAGAACAGATGCCAAAAGTATCCGACCCACTGTTCTGGTGTGCGCGAACTGGAGCCAAAGGGGTCCAGACTCTCATTCAGGCAGCCACAAACAGAGCCCCCAAAGCATCCAGACCCATGTTCTGTCAGCCAGCAAAAGAGCCAAAGGGGTACCACGAACCCCCCGTTCAGGCCCAGCCAGAAAATGAGCCAAAGTGGGTCCAGACCCCTTTACGTAGCCACACTCGAGGCCCAAAGTGGTCCAGACACCTCTTTCAGGCAGCACACAACAGAGCAAAAAGGGATGTCCAGTACCCCGTTCCCGGCACCAGGGAAAGACGCCAAAGCGTCCAACCCCCCGTTCTCCAACAGCAGCCAGAAAAGAGCCAACAAATGGGTCCCAACCCCAGTTCCAGCTGGCCGAAAAGAGCCAAAGAGTCCAAGACCCCCCGTTCAGGCAGCCAGAAAAGAGCCAAAGGGGTCCAGACCCCCCCCCCCATTCCAGGCAGCCGAAGAAACAGAGGCCTGGGTCCACACCCCAGTTCCATCGGCCAGAATAAAGAGCCAAAAAGGGGTCCAGGACCCCCGTTCCAGCAGGCCAAAACAAGCGCCAGAAAGTATCCAGACCCTGTTCGTGGCGGTCCAGAACAGAGCGCTAATGATGGTCCAGACCCCCGTTCCCAGCATCCGAAGCGAGCCCAAGGGGTCCAGACCCCCCCGTTCCAGCAGCCAGAACGCGCCCAAAAAGTATCCAGACCCCTGTTCTGGCGGCCAGAACAGAGCCTAATGGGTCCAGAACCCCCGTTCCAGCATTCCGAGAAAGAGCCCAAAAGGGTTCAAGGCACCCCGTTTCGGCACGCCAGAACAGAGGCAAAAGGGATCAGCCCCCGTTTCCAGTGGAAGAACGAGCCTAAATTTTCCAAAAACGACCTGTTCTGGACAGCCGAAAAGAGCCAATGGGGTCCAACCCCGCCTTCCTGCCAAAACAGACCCACAGCATCCATAGACCATGTTTGCTGGCAGTCAGAACAGACCCAAAGCAATCCAGCACCCTGTTTTCGCCAGCCAGAACAGACCCAAAAAAGCAGAATACCAACCACCCCACCCCTTCCGGCAGCCCAGAAAAGAGCCAAAGGGGTTCCAGCACCCCGTTTCAGGCACCCAGAAAAAAGGAGCCAAAGGGTCCCAGACCCCCGTTTCGTCCCAGCAGAAAGACCCCAAAAGCATCCAGACCCCCATTCCGGCAGCCAGAAAAGAGCCAAATGGGTCCCAGACCCCGCTTCCAGCAGCCAGGAAAAAGCCCAAGGGGGTCCAGAACCCCTGTTCTGGCAGCCAGAGCAAAAGCCAAAGGGGTCCAGCCCCTGTTCCGGGGCAGCTAGAACAACGCCAAATGGGTCGGAGACCCCCTCAACCCATTCCGGCATCCCCGAACAGAAGCCCAAAGCATCCAGACCCCTGGTCCAGTTAGCCAGAACAGAGCCAAACGGGTTCCAGGACACCCCGTTCACGGGTGGCCAGAACAGAAGCCAAATGGGTCCCAAACCCCCGTTCCGGGGGCATTCAGAAACAGAGCCACAAAGCATCCAGAACCCTCGTTTCGGCAGCCGGAAGAAAAGAGCCCAAAGGGTCTAGACCCCCCTTTGGCAACAGCCGAAAGATAGCAAATTGGTCCTACAACCCCAGTTCAGAGACCAGCTGCGAAAGACAAAAGCCCAAAGGGGTCCAAACCCCGTTTTCGTGCACCCATAAGAGAGCCAAAGGGGTCGTCAGACCCCTTTTCCCTTCCAGGCAGCCCGAAACAGAGCAAAAGTATCCCAGACGCCCCTGTTCTGGCGTCCAGAAAAAGAGCCAGCGGAGTCGGGTAAAGACCCCCGTTCAAAGCAGCCCACAACAGAGCCAAAGCATCCAGACCTCTGTTCTGGCGGCCATAAAGAGCCAAAGCATCCAGGACCCCCCCCACGTTCCAGTCGCCAGAAAAGACCCAAAAGCATCCCAACCCCTATTGTCTGGCAGCCAGAAACTGAGCCCAAAAAACATCCAGACCCCTGTTTCCGGCAGCACGAACAGAGCCCAAAGCATCCAGGAACCACGCTTATCTGGCAGCCAAACAGAGCACAAGGGTCTTAGACCCCCCCGTTTCCGCAGCCAGAAACAGGCCAAAGGCGTTCCCAGACCCCCCGTCCAGCAGCCAGAAAAAAGAGGCCAAAGGGTCGGATCGGAAAACCCCCCGTTCTGGCATCCAAACAGAGCCAAAAAGCATCCACCCCTGTTTTGGCAGCCCAAAAGAGCCAAATCGTCACAGACCCACCGTCTCACGACATCCGAAAAGAGTCCAAATGGTTTTCCAAGGACCCCTTCGCGCCAGAAAAGAGCCAAATGGGTCAGTACCCCCCCCCATTTCACAGCGGCCAGAATAGAGAATCCCAAGGGGTCCAGATCCCGTTTCGGCAGCCAGACCTGAGCCAAAGGGGGTCCAGACCACCGTTCCACGTGGCCAGAACAGGACCCAAAAGCATCCCAGACCCCCCAGCAGCCCAGAATAGAGCCAAAAGCATCCTGACCCACCCCTTTACCGGCAGCCAGCAAACAGATCCAAGGGGTCTAGACCCCCCCCGTTCCGGCGGCAAGAAACAGGACCTAAAGGGGTCAAGGAACCCCCGTTCCGAGGAGCCAAAACCAAGAGCCCAAAATCGGTCCCAGACCACCCTTTGAGGAAGCCACAACAGAGCAAAATGGGGTCCAGACCCCCCGTTACACAGCCAGAAACAGACCCCTAAAAAACATCGCAGGACCCACCCCCAGAGTTTTCCGGCAGCCAGAACAGAGCCCCCCAAAGCATCCGACCCTGTTCTGATCGTCAGCCAGAAACAGAGGACAAAGGGGTCTAGACCCCCTTCCGACAGCCAGAACAGAGCCAAAAGGACTCCCAGGCCCCCTGCTTTCGAACCACCGCAGCCAGAACAGAGCCAGACAGTATCCCAGAACCCCATTTCGTCAGCCCAGGACGCAGCCAAAGGGGTCCAGACCCCCTGTTCCAGCGCCAGAACAGAGGCCAAAAGGGGTCTAGGGACCCCCTGTTCCCGGCAGCCCAAAAAGAGCCACATGGGTCCAGGACCACCACCCCCCGCTTCCCAGCGTCCAGAAAATGAGCCAAAGGGTCCCATATCCCCGTTTCGGCAGCCAGACCTGAACCAAAAGGGGGTTCCAGACCCGTTCCAGTGGACCAGACAGCCACCCAAAAAGCATCGACCCCATTCCAGCAGCAAATTAGAGCCAAAGCATTCTGACCCCCTGTTCCGGCAGCCAGATAACGAATCCAAAGGGGTCTAAGACCACCTGTTCCCGGCAGTCAAGAGACAGAGCCCAAGGGGTCCAAGACCCTGTTCCGACGCCAAAAAAAGAGCCAACGGGTCCAGACCCCTTTCAGGGCAGCCACAACAGAGCAAAAGGGTCACAGACTCCCCGTTCTGGCAGGCCAGAACTGAGCCAAAGGGGTGGTCCAGACCGCCCGTTCCAATGCCAGCATAACAGTAGCCAAAACCATCCAGACCCCATTCCCAGCATCTAGAACAAGGCCAAAAACCAGCCAGACCCCTGTTCTGGCAGCCAAAGAAAGGAGGGCCAAAACGGGTTCCGACCCCCGTTTTCCACGGCAAGAACAGAGTCCAAAAGCATCGTACTGTTGCCAGCTGAGTCAGCTGACAAGTACATTGTACGCTGACAGGGGACAGATGACAGCTGACAAGCGACGCTGACAGTGACAGATGAAAGCTAGGACACAGCTGACGAGATGACAGATGAGATGACAGTGACAGCTGACTCCAGATGACAGACTGACAGCTGACACGGATAAGCTGAACACGCTGACAAATGACCATGACAGCATGACAAGTGAAGCTTAGACAGCTGACAGCTGACAGATTAACAGATACACAGCTGACAGCTGACAATGACAGCTGAACAGCTGACCAGAGGAAGTGACGTCAGCTGAGAGAATGGACAAGCTGATAGCTGACAGATGACAGATGACACCTCTAGCGATGGACAGCTGACAGATGACAGCTGACAGTTTACAGATTACAGATTACAGTGACCCACATGACAGAGACAGCTGACCGCATGACAGATGACAGCTGAGAGAGATGACGCTGATAGCTCGACAATGGACAGATGAGACAGTCTGACAGGATGACAGCTGACGGTGACATATGATAGCCTGCAGGATGACAGATGACAGATGCAGCTGGACAGGATAACAGCTGACAGATAAAGCTGACGGTGACAGTGACAGGTGACAGTGACGCTACAGCTGACAATGCTTTTCGGCCTCTGTTTTTTTTTTTCGGCCGCCGGAATGGGTTTGGTCTGGATGCTTTTGGCTTGTGTCTGGCCTGCAGACTAGGGGTCTGGACCCCGGTTTTTGGCCCTTTTCTGGCTGCCGGACAGGGGTCTGGAATGCTTTTGCTCTGTTCTTGATGGGACAGGATGACAGATGAGAGATGGACAGCTGATAGCTGACAGATGACACGCTGACAGATTGACACCTGACAGATGATAGCTGGACAGATGACAGATGGGACAGTTGACAGCTGACCAGCAGGGACAGCTGACAGCTGACAAATGACCAGCTGAAGGATGAACAGCTGGACAGCTGACAGATGACGATGACAGCTGATAGATGACTAGATGACACTGACTAGCATGAACAGCTGACAAATGGACAAAATGACAGCTGACAGATGACAGCTGACAGACTGACATGAACTGACCAGCGCAGACTGACCGATGACAGCTTACAGGAAGACAGCTGACAGCTGACGATGGACAGCTAACAGATGACAGACGGACAGATGAACAGCTGGACAGGCTTACAGAAGGGACAGTGAGGCCGGGGACAGACATTACAGCATGACGAGCAATGACAGCTGACGAGATGAAGCTTAGGACAGTGACAGAGGACACTGACAGAGTGGACACTGACAGTGATGACATAGCAAGTGACCAGATGCACTACACGATGACACGCTGACAGCTGGACAGATACAGATGACAGCTGACAACTATGAAGCAATGCTAGAGCTGAGATGCCCTGAAGGACGGATAGAGCTGCAGATGACAGATGACAGCTGACAGATACAGATGACAGCTTACCAGATGACAACGATGATAGGCTACAATGACAGCTGACAGATAAAAAGGCTGGACACCTTACTTTCCGGCCGTCGGTATGTGGTTGATTATGGATGCTTTTGTGGCTCGGTTCTGGCTGACAGATAGGGTCTGGACCCAGTTGGCCCCTTTCGGATGCCGGGTAACGGGCGTCTGGATGCTTTTTGATCTGTTCTTGATGACAGATGGACAGATGACAGCTGAGAGATGCGGCTTATAGGCTGATGATGACAGCTGACAGGCATGAACACCGACATTGACAGCTAACAGATGACAGCTGCAGATGCCAGCTGAACAGGATGACAGCTGAGCGATGAAGCTTGGACGACAGCAGCTACCTGAAGAGACAAGCTTGACAGCTGGACGAATGACAGATGACCGATGACGCTGACATTGAGTGAAAGAACAGCTGACAGATAGAACATCTGACAGCTAAGATAACAAGCTGCGAGCAGCGACAGGGCTGACAGCGGACGTCACACAGCTGACAAATGCTTTCGGCTCTGTTCTGGCCGCCGGAATGGGGTTCGGGATGCTTTTGATCTGTTCTGGTTTTGCCAGATAGGGGTCTGGACCCCGTTGGCCCTGTTCTGGCTGCCGAACAGGGGTCTGTGATGCTTTGGCTCTGTTTCTGATGCCGGAACGGGGGTCTGACCCCTTTGGCCTCTTTTCTGCGACCGCGTAATGGGGGTTTCTTGACACTTGTTGGCTTTGTTGCGGCTGCGGAACAGGGGTCTGGACCCCTTTTGGGTCTCTTTTTTCTGGCAGCCGGACGGGGGTTCTGGAACCCAGTTTGGCTCTTGTTCTGGCTGCCGGCACGGGGGGGTCTAGATGCTTTTTGCTCTGTTCTTGATGCCGGACAGGGGTTCTGGACCCCTTTGGCTCTGTTGTGGACTGCCTGAACGTGGGGTCTTGGCCCACTTTGGCTCTTTTTCTCCTGGCTTTTGGAACAGGGGTCTGGATGCTTTTGGCGTTTCTGTTTCTGGCCCCCGGAAACGTGGGTCTTGACCCCCTTTGGCTTCTTTTATGGCTGCGGTGGAACAAGGGGTCCTGGACCCCCTTTGGCTTTTTCTGGCCGCTGGGCGGTGGAACGGGGGTCTTGACCCATTTGGCTCTTTTCTGCTGCGCGCGGGAACGGGGGTACCTGATGTCTTTGGCTCTGTTCTGGCTGGCGGAATGAGGGATCTGAAACCATTTGGGCTTTTGTTCTACGCTGCCGGACAGGGGTCTGGACCCCTTTGTCTCTTTTCTGGCTGCCGGAACAGGGGACGATAGATGCTTTTGGACTCTGTTCTGGCCACCAAAGAAAAGTGGTCCCTGGACCCATTTGGGCTCTTTTCTGGCTGCCCGGAAGGGGCAGTCTGGACCCCTTTTTTGGACTCTGTTCTGGCCGCCAGAAACAGGGGTCTAGATGCTTTTTTTAGCTCTGTTACTGGTCCCCGAAAAAAAGGGGGTCTGACTGGACCCTTTTGGCTCTGTTGGTGGCCAGCTGAACGGGGGTCTAAGACCCCTTTGGGCTCTGTTCTGGATGTTGGCAATGGGCGGTCTGGACCCTTTGGCTTTGGTTCTGTCTGGCTGGCCGTAACAGGGGTCTGGACCCTTTGGCTCTGTTTTGGCGCCCTGGACGGGGGTCTGGACCCCCTTTGGCTCTGTTCTGGCTGCCAGAACAGGGGTCTGACACCCTTTGACCTCTTTTTTGGCGGCTTGGAACGGGTCTGTGACACCCATTTGGCTCTTTTCTGGCTGCCAGAACGGGGGCCGGATGTCTTTGGCTCTGTTCTGGCTGCCGGAATGGGGGTCGAAACCCATTTTGTCTTTGTTCTAGCTTGTCCGGAGAACAGGGGTCTCTTGACCCCTTTGTGGCTCGTTCTCTGGCGCCACCGGTACAGTGTCTAGATGCTTTTTGCTCTGTTCTGGCAACAAGAAAGTGGGTCTGAAAACCCTTTTGGCTCTGTTCTGGCTGACCGGAAAGGGAGTCAGGACACCCTGGTGGCTCTTTTCTGGCCACCGGAACAGGGTCTGGACCCCTTTGGCTCTGTTCTTTGGCCGCCGAACAGGTCGTCCTGTGACCCAATATGGCTCTGTTTGGGCCGCCAAGTACAGGGGTCGTGATGTTTTTGGACTCGTTTGTTCTGGCTGCCGGAAATGGGGGCGGGGTGGGTGCTGATTGTTGGGGTCTGTTCTGGTGCTGGAACGGGGGGTCTGGACCCCTTTGGCTCTGTTTTGGCTGCCTGAAGGGGGTCTGGACCCCTTTGGTTCTGTTCTGGCTGCTGGAACAGGGGTCTAGATGCTTTTGGCTCTGGGTCGAGCTGGCCACCGGCAAAGGGGGGTCTGGGATGCCTTTTGGTCGTTTGGCTGGATGGGTGGCCTTTGGGGCCTGCGTGTTGCCCTTTCTTTCTGGTCACTAGGAATGGGGTCTAGAACCCCTTTGGCTCATTATTCTGTCGCTGTCCAAGAAACGGGAGTCTGCAACCCTTGTGAATTTGTTCTGGCTTCCTGGAACGGGGGTCTGGATGCTTGGTTTGGCTCTTTTCTGGATTGCCGGAAAAGCGGGTCCTGTCAATTTGACCTTTTGGTCTGTTCCTTGCGTGGGGAACGGGGGGTTTGGGAGTGCTTTTGGGTCGTCGGGCCACTGAAAACAGGGGTTAGTACCACTTTTGGCTTCTTTCTTCGGACTGCAACCTGGCAAAACGGGGGCGGGGATGCTTTTTGGCTCTTTTTGCTGCTGTAACGGGAAATCTGGATGCTTTTTGCTCTAATCTGGGTGGACTGGAACGGGGGTCGTTCTGGGACCACTTTGGCTCTGTTCTGGCTCGTCGTAACGGGGGTAATGCCCCTTGTGTTGGTCTAGTTGTGGCTGCCTCTGAACGTGGGTCTGACCCCTCTTGGCTCTTTTCTGGCGCGGGAAGCGGGGTCCTGGTACCCATTGGCTCCTTTTCTGGCCACCGAACAGGGGGGGGTTCTAATGCTTTGTGCGCTGGATCTGCCCCGGAAAGGGGGGGGGTCTGGCATGGCTTTTGGCTACTGTTTTGGGCCGCCGTGAACGGGGGGTCTAGACCACTTTGGCTCTGTTCTGGATTTGGGAATGGGGTCTGGACCCCTTTGGCTTTGTTTGTCTGGCTGCCGGTACGGGGTTCGACCCCTCTTTGGGCTCTGTTGTGGCTGGCCCGAAACGGGGGGTCTGGCCCTTTGGCTCTGTTCTGGCTGCCAGTAACAGGGGTTCTTGTTCCCTTTGACTCTTTTCTGGCCGCTGGAACGGGGGTCTTGACCCATTTGGCTCTTTTCTGGCTGCCGGAACGGTGGGTCCGGATGGTCTTTGGCTTCCGTTCTGTGCGTGCCGGAATGGGGGTCTGACGAACCCATTGGCTTTGTTTCTAGGAGCTGCCGGACACAGGGGTCTTGACCCCTTTGGCTCTGTTCTGGGCCACCGGAACAGGGGTCTAGATGGTTTTGGCTCTGTTATGGGCCAAACAGAAAAGTGGGTCGAACCCTTGTGGCTCTGTTCTGCTGCTCCGGAACATGGGAGTCCTGGACCCCTGTTGCTCTTTTCTGGCCACCGGAACAGGGGTTGCTGGACGCCCTTTGGCTCTGTTCGGCCGCCCAGAAGTCAGGGGTCTGGAACCATATGGCCTCTGTTCTGGTCCGCCAGTAACAGGGGTACTGGATGTTTTTTTGGCTCTGTTTCTGGATGCCGGGAAATGGGGGGTCGGATGCTTTTGGGTCTGTTTCTGTGTGCTGGAACGGGGTCTGGACCCCTTTGGCTTCGTTGTGGCTGCCTGAGCGGGGTCGGGGACCCGTTGGTGTTCTGTTCTGCTGGATGGAACAGGGGTCTAGATGCTTTTGGCTCTGGTCTGGCCCCCGGAAGGGGGTCTGGATGCTTTTGGCGCTCTGTACTGGGCAACTGAAGTGGGGTTGTGGACCGCTTGGATCTGTTCTGGTCACCTGGTGAATGCTGGGGTCTCTTAGAACCCCTTTTGGCTCATTTCTGGCTGCCAGAACGGAAGTCTGCAAACCCTTTGAATTGTTCTGGCTAATGGAAGACGGGGGTTGGATGATTGTGGCTCTTTTTCTGGGAGGCCGGGGGACAAAGGGGTCTGAATCTTTTTGGCTCTGTTCTTGCTGTGGGAACGGGGGTTTGGATGCTTTTGGGTCTGTTCGGGCCGCCGAAACAGGGGTCCGTACCCCTCTTTTCTGGCTGCTGGAACGGGGGTCTGGATGCTTTTGGCTCTTTTCTGGCTGCTGGAACGGGAATCTGGATGCTTTTTGCTCTAATCTGGCTGCTGGAACGGGGGTCTGGACCACTTTGGCTCTGTTCTGGCTGCCGTAACGGGGGTATGCACCCCTTTGGCTCTGTTGTGGCTGCCTGAACGTGGGTCTGGACCCCTTTGGCTCTTTTCTGGCCGCTGGAACAGGGGTCTGGACCCATTTGGCTCTTTTCTGGCTGCTGGAACAGGGGTCTAGATGCTTTTGGCTGTGGTCTGGCCCCCGGAAAGGGGGTCTGGATGCTTTTGGCTCTGTTCTGGCCACCGGAACGGGGGTCTAGACCCCTTTGGCTCTGTTCTGGGCACTGGAAGTGGGGACTGGACCCCTTTGGCTCTGTTCTGGTCACTGGAACGGGGGTCTAGACCCCTTTGGCTCATTTCTGGCTGCCAGAACGGGAGTCTGCAACCCTTTGAATTTGTTCTGGCTCCTGGAACGGGGGTCTGGATGCTTTTGGCTCTTTTCCGGATGCCGGAAAAGGGGTCTGAATCTTTTTGGCTCTGTTCTTGCTGCAGGAACGGGGGTCTGGATGCTTTTGGGTCTGTTCGGGCCGCCGAAACAGGGGTCCATACCCCTTTGCCTCTTTTCTGGCTGCTGGAACGGGGGTCTGGATGCTTTTGGCTCTTTTCTGGCTGCTGGAACGGGAGTCTGGATGATTTTTGCTCTAATCTGGCTGCTGGAACGGGGGTCTGGACCACTTTGGCTCTGTTCTGGCTGCCGTAACGGGGGTATGGACCCCTTTGGCTCTGTTGTGGCTGCCTGAACGGGGGTCTGGACCCCTTTGGCTCTTTTCTGGCCGCTGGAAGTGGGGTCTGGACCCATTTGGCTCTTTTCTGGCTGCCGGAACAGGGGTCTAGACCCCTTTGGCTCTGTTCTGGATACCGGAACAGGGGTCTAGATGCTTTTGACTCTGGTCTGGCCCCCGGAAAGGGGGTCTGGATGCTTTTGGCTCTGTTCTGGCCACTGGAACGGGGGTCTAGACCCCTTTGGCTCTGTTTTGGGCACTGGAAGTGGGGACTGGACCCCTTTGGCTCTGTTCTGGTCACTGGAACGGGGGTCTAGACCCCTTTGGCTCATTTCTGGCTGCCAGAACGGGAGTCTGGAACCCTTTGAATCTGTTGTGGCTCCTGGAACGGGGGTCTGGATGCTTTTGGCTCTTTTCCGGATGCTGGAAAAGGGGTCTGAATCTTTTTGGCTCTGTTCTTGCTGCAGTAACGGGGGTCTGGATGCTTTTGGGTCTGTTCTGGCTGCCGAAACAGGGGTCCGGACCCCTTTGGCTCTTTTCTGGCTGCTGGAACAGGGGTCTGGATGCTTTTGGCTCTTTTCTGGCTGCTGGAACGGGAGTCTAGATGCTTTTTGCTCTAATCTGGCTGCTGGAACGGGGGTCTGGACCCCTTTGGTTTTCTGGCCAGCTGGAACGGGGTCTTGACCCATTTGGCTCTTTCTGGCTGCCGGAACACCGGAACAGGGGTCTAGATGCTTTTGGCTCTGTTCTGGCCACAAGAACGTTGGTCTGGACCCTTTTGGCTCTGTTCTGGCTGCCAGAAGGGGGGTCTGGACCCCTGTGGCTCTGTTCTGGCCACCGGAACAGGGGTCTAGATGCTTTTGGCTCTGTTCTGGCCACAAGAAAGTGGATCTGCACCCTTTTGGCTCTGTTCTGGCTGCCGGAAGGGGGGTCTGGACCCCTGTGGCTCTGTTCTGGCCACCGGAACCGGGGTCTAGATGCTTTTGGCTCTGTTCTGGCTGCCGGAAAAGGGGTCTGGACCCCTTTGGCTCTGTTCTGGCCGTCTGAACGGGGGTCTGGACCCCTTTG
>CM033472.1:152359502-152372469 GCA_019447015.1 Hymenochirus boettgeri
AGAAGACAGAAGATGACAGAAGATGACAGATGACAGAAGATGACAGATGACAGAAGATGGCAGAAGATGACAGAAGATGACAGATGAGTGAAGATGACAAAAGATGACAGAAGATGACAGATGATAGAAGATGACAGATGACAGAAGATGACAGTTGTCAGCTGTCATCTGTCAGCTGTCATCTGTTATCTGTCAGCTGTCAGCTGTCAACCTTCAGCCAGAACAGAGCCGAACGCATCCAGACCCCTGTCGTTTCGGCAGCCAGAAGAGAGCCACGGGGTCACAGACCACCGTTCCATCAGCCAGAACAGAGCCAAAAGTATCCAGATCCCTGTTCTTGCGGCCAGAAACAGAGCAAAAAAAGGGGTCCCAGACCCCCGTCAAAAGCACTCACAAAAAGCCAAAATCATCCAGACCCCTGTTCTGGCAGCCAGAACAGAGCCAAAAGCATTCAGACCCCCGTTCCAACAGCCAGAACAGACCCAAAAACATCCAGACCCCCGTTCCAGCAGCCAGAACAGAGCAAAGTACCAACCCCTTTTCTTCACGCAGACAGGCAAAAGGGTCCAGGACCCCTTTTTTCCGGTGGCCAGAACAGAGCAAAGGGGTCCAGACCCCTTTTCCGGCAGCCAGAAAAGAGCCAAATGGTCCAGACCCCGCTTCCAGCGGCCAGAAGAGCCAAAGGGGTCCGACCCCCTTTCGGCAGCCAGAAGAGAGCCAAAGGGTCCAGACCCCGTTCCACCAGCAGCCAGAACAGAGCCAACACGTAATCCAGATCCCTGTTTCTGGCGGCAGAACAGAGCCAAAGGTGACCAGACCCCCGTTCAAGCCACTACAACAGAGCCAAAAGCATCCAGACCCCTGTTCTGGCAGCCAGAACGAGCCAACGCAATCACTACCCCTCCCGTTTCCAACAGCCAGAACAGACCCAAAAACTCCATACCCCCGTTCCAAGCAGCCAGAAAGAGCCAAAAAGTATCCAGACCCCTGTTTCGTCAGCCAGGACATAGCCAAAGGGCCGAACCCCCTGTTCGTGGCCAGAACAGAGCCAAAGGGGTCCAGACCCCTGTTCCGGCAGCCAAAAAAGAGCCAATGGTCCAGACCCCGCTTCCAAGCCAGAAAAGAAGCCAAAGGGGTCCAGTCCCTGTTTCTGGCACCAGAAGAGCCAAAGGGGTCCAGACCCCTGTTCCGCAGCTACGAACAAAGCCATGGGTCAAACCCCCATTTCCGGCATCCATAACAGGAGCCAAAAGCATCACAGACCCCTGTTCCAGTAGCCAGAACGAGCCAAAGGGTCCAGACCCCCGTTTCCAGTGGCCAGAACAGAGCCAAAAGCATCCAAACCCTCCGTTCTGGCAGCCAGAAAGAGCCAAAGGGGTCTAGACCCCTGTTCACAGCCAGAAACAAGAGGCCAAATTGGTGTCTACACCCCCGTTCCAGGACCAGAAAAAAGCCAAAGGGGTCCGACCCCCCCCGTTCGGCAGCCAGAAGCAGAGCCAAAGGAGCAATCCAGACCCCCTTTCGCAGCCAGAACGAGCCAACAACGTCCGATCCAGACGGCCACGTCCCCACTTCGCGACATCCAGAAAATAGCCAAGTGGTCCAGACCCCCCCGTTCAAGTCAGCCACACAGAGCCAAAGCATCCAGACCCCTGTGCTGCCGGGGCCAGGGGGGGGGCAGAACAGAGCCAAAAGCATCCAGACCCGTTCCAGCAGCCAGAACAGACCCAAAAGCATCCAGACCCCTATTCTGGCAGCCAGAACTGAGCCAAAAACATCCAGACCCCTGTTCCGGCAGCCAGAACAGAGCCCAAAGCATCCAGACCCCTGTTCTGGCACCCAGAACAGAGCCAAAGGGGTCTAGACCCCCATTCCGACAGCCAGAACAGAGCCAAAGGCGTCCAGACCCCCGTTCCAGCAGCCAGAAAAGAGCCAAAGGGGTCGAAACCCCCGTTGCAGCATCCAGAACAGAGCCCAAAGCATCCAGACCCCTGTTCTGGCAGCCAGAACAGAGCCAAAGGCGTCCAGACCCCCGTTCCGACATCCAGAAAAGAGCCAAATGGGTCCAGACCCCGTTCCGGCAGCCAGAAAAGAGCCAAATGGGTCAAGACCCCCTTTCCAGCGGCCAGAATAGAGCCAAAGGGGTCCAGATCCCCGTTTCGGCAGCCAGACCTTAGCCAAAGGGGTCCAGACCACCGTTCCAGTGGCCAGAACAGACCCAAAAGCATCCAGACCCCACTCCAGCAGCCAGAATAGAGCCAAAAGCATCCTGACCCCTTTTCCGGCAGCCAGAACAGATCCAAAGGGGTCTAGACCCCCGTTCCGGCAGCAAGAACAGACCCTAAAGGGGTCAAGACCCCCGTTCCGACAGCCAAAAAAGAGCCAAATCGGTCCAGACCCCCTTTGAGGCAGCCGCAACAGAGCAAAAGGGGTCCAGACCCCCGTTCCAACAGCCAGAACAGACCCAAAAACATCCAGACCCCTGTTCCAGCAGCCAGAACAGAGCCTAAAGCATCCAGACCCCTGTTCTGTCAGCCAGAACAGAGACAAAGGGGTCTAGAACCCCATTCCGACAGCCAGAACAGAGCCAAAGGCATCCAGACCCCTGTTCCAGCAGCCAGAACAGAGCCAAAAGTATCCAGACCCCATTTCTGTCAGCCAGGACAGAGCCAAAGGGGTCCAGACCCCTGTTCCGGCGGCCAGAACAGAGCCAAAGGGGTCTAGACCCCTGTTCCGGCAGCCAAAAAAGAGCCAAATGGGTCCAGACCCCGCTTCCAGCGGCCAGAAAAGAGCCAAAGGGGTCCAGATCCCCGTTTCGGCAGCCAGACCTGAGCCAAAGGGGTCCAGACCACTGTTCCAGTGGCCAGAACAGACCCAAAAGCACCCAGACCCCATTCCAGCAGCCAGAATAGAGCCAAAAGCATTCTGACCCCTGTTCCGGAAGCCAGAACAGATCCAAAGGGGTCTAGACCCCCGTTCCGGCAGCAAGAACAGAGCACAAAGGGGTCAAGACCCCCGTTCCGACAGCCAAAAAAGAGACAAATCGGTCCAGACCCCCTTTCAGGCAGCCACAACAGAGCAAAAGGGGTCCAGATCCCCGTTCTGGCAGCCAGAACTGAGCCAAAGGGGTCCAGACCCCCGTTCCAGCAGCCAGAACAGAGCCAAAACCATCCAGACCCCATTCCAGCATCTAGAACAGAGCCAAAAGCATCCAGACCCCTGTTCTGGCAGCCAGAAAGGAGCCAAACGGGTCCAGACCCCCGTTCCGACAGCAAGAACAGAGCCAAAAGCATCTGTCAGCTGTCAGCTGTCACTGACAGCTGACAGTTGACAGCTGACAGATGACAGTTGACAGCTGACAGGCGACAGCTGACAGCTGACAAATGACAGCTGAAGGATGACAGCTGACAGCTGACAGCTGACAGATGACAGATGACAAATGACAAATGACAAATGACAAATGACAAATGACAGCTGACAGATGACAGCTGACAGATGACAGCTGACAGCTGACAGCTGACAGCTGACAGCTGACAGATTACAGATTACAGATGACAGATGACAGCTGACAGATGACAGCTGACAGATGACAGCTGACAGATAAAGCTGACAGCTGACAGCTTGACATGTTTACGCTAACAGCTGACCATGCTTTCGGCTCTGTTTTTTTTCCGGCCGCCGGAATGGGGGTTGGATGCTTTTGGCTCTGTCAGGCCTGCCAGATAGGGGTCTGGACCCCTTTGGCCCTGTTCCTTGGCTGCGGAACAGGGGTCTGGATCTTTTTGCTCTGTTTCTTGAGACAGATGACAGATGACAGCTGAGAGATTACAGCTGATAGCTGACAGATACAGATACACATGACAGATGACAGCTGACAAGATGACAGGAACCAGATGAGACAGCTGACAGATGACAGCTGAGAGATGACAGTTTTTAACAGATGACCAGCTGGACAGAGAATCTGACAGATGACGCTGACAGAATGACAGCTGACAGCTGAAAGATAAAAGCTGACAGATAAAACTGCTGACAGGTGCAGCCGACAGCTTACAGGTGGACAGCTACGCTGAAAATGCTTTCGGGGTTTTTTCTCTGTTCTGCCGCCTGAATGGGGGTCCTGGATGCTTTTGGCTCTGTCTGCTGGGCTGCCAGATAGGGGTCGGACCCCGTTGGCTGTTTCTGGCCCGGAACAGGGGTGCTGGATGCTTTTTGCTTCTTGCTTGAGCCGGAACGGGGGTTCTGGACCACGTTCCCTTTGGGCTCTTTTCTGGACGCCGTAATGGGGGTCTGACCCTTTTGGCTGTGTTCTGGCTGCCGGAACAGGGGTCTGGACCCTTTGTCTCTTTTCTGGCTGCCAAACAGGGTCTAGACCCCTTTGTCTCTGTTCGGCCAATCGGAACAGGGGTTCTAAGATGCTTTTTTGCTCTGTTCTTGCTGCCGGAACAGGGTCGGACCCCTTTGGCTCTGTTTCTGGGCTCCGAACGGGGTCTTGAAAACCTTTGGCTCTTTTCTGGGCAGCGGAACGGGGTCTGACCCGTTTTTGCTCTGTTCTGGCTGCCGGAACGGGGGTCCTGGCCCCGTTGGCACGTTTCTGGTGTTGGAATGTGGGTCCTGGACCCATTTGCTTTGTTCTGGCTGCCAGAAACAGGGGTCTGGAACCCCTTTTGGCTCTGTTGTTTGGCTGCCTGAACGGGGGTCTGGACCCTTTGGCTCTTTTATGGCGCGGAACCGGGTCTGGACCCTTGGGCTTCTGTTCTGGCCACCGAACGGGGGTCTTGACCCATTTGGCTCTTTTCTGGCTGCCGGAACGGGTTTCCTGAATGTCTTTGGCTCTGTTCTGGCTGGGGAATGAGGGTCTGAACCCATTTGCTTGTTCTAGAGCTGCCGGAACAGGGTCTGACCCCTTTGTCTTTTTTCTGGCTGCCGGAACAGGGGATAGTATGTCTTTTTGGCTCTGTTCTGGCCACCGGAAAAGTGGTCTGGACACCTTTGGCTCTTTTCTGGTTGCCGGAAGGGGAGTCTGACCCCTTTGGCTCTGTTCTGGCCGCCAGAACAGGGTCTAGATGAGTTTGGCTCTGTTCGGGCCCCCGAAAAAAGGGATCTGGATGCTTTTGGCTCTGTTCTGGATGCCGGAAAGGGGGTCTTGACCCTCCTTTGGGCTCTGTTTCTCTGTGGGCCGCGGAAGGGGGTCTGTACCCTTTTGGCTCTGTTGTGGCCGCCTGAACGGGGGTCTAGACCCCTTGGCTCTGGTTCTGGATGTTGGAATGGGGGTCTGGACGCCCTTTGTGTCTTCTCTACGCTCCATCTGGGGTTCTGGCTGCCGGTACAGGGGTCCTGGATGTCCTTTGGCTTGTTCTGGTTGCCGGAATGGGGGTCGGGAATGCTTTTTGGGGCTTTTCTGGCTGCTGGAAAAGGGGTCTGGATGATTTGGCCTTTTTTGGATGGCGGAAACGGGGTCCTGGAGACCCTTTGTGGCTCTGTTCTGGCCGCCAGACGCGGGTCTGGACCATTGGCTCGGTTTCTGGCCGCAGAACAGGGGTCCTGGACCCATTGGGCTCGTCTGGCCAGCCAGTACACAGGGTCTGGACTTTCGCCCTGTCTGGAGGCCGGAACATGGGTCTGGATGTTTTGGGCTCTGTTCTGGCTGCCGAATGGGGGTCCTGGCTGCTTTTTGGTTCTGTTTGGTTGCCTGGAACAGGGGTCTGGACCCCTTTGGCTCTGTTTTGTGGCTGGCCCTGAAGGAGTCTTGAACCCTTTGGCCTCTGTTTCTGTAGTAGTCAGCATGGATTTTATGAGAAATAGATCATGCCAGACAAATTTAACCTGTTTTTATAAAGAAGTGAGTAAGAACGTTGATTCAGCACATCAGTGGTTTGGTATATTTTGAAATTTTTCAAAAGCTTTTGGATACTTTGCCACAATAGGCAACTAATGTATAAAGCTGAGGCTGTTGCCTTGAAGAAAACATTTGTTCATGAATAAGACGGTTATTGGACCGCAAACAGAGTGGTGGTTATTTAGCTACATCTAGTTGGGCTCAAGTTCTTAAGCGGAGTGCCTCAGGGTTTCTGTACGGGGGCCGCTTCTGTTTAATCTGTTTATAAATAACTTAGAAGACGAGATGGGCATTGGAGCAGGTCTCAGTGTTTGCTGATGACACTAAACTATGCAGAGCATGAAACTTCCAATGATGTGCAATCTCACGAATACCTAGATAGATATCAAATGTGCAGCAGAATGGCATATGAGATTCCATGTTGATAGGAATGTAAGGTGATGCATTTGGGATGTAAATAATCCCTGTTGCCACCTACACCATAAATACTTTGTGTTAAGTGCATCTTAATGGAAAAAGATTTCGGGGTTCTGTAGATACAGACTTAGCTATAGCAAACAATGCCCATGTAGCAACTGCTTATAGCTAGAAGATATTTGTCCTTTTAAAAAGGGGAATAGATCAAGAGAGAAAAATATTTTTTCTCCGTCTTTACAAGGCACTAGGTAAGTGACTCATTGGAATATGCGGTGCAGTTTTGGATCCCATAAATACAAAAGGGACTCTTGGAAATTGGAGGCAGTCAGAAAGGCACTAAATTATAAGGGCAATGGGGGGTCTTAATATGCAGGCAGATTAGAAAAGTTATGGCTTTTACATTGGAGAAGTGCATTTGCGGGGACATGATAACCTTATCAAATAAATTAATGGCCCCATACAATGAACTCTCTGGTGTTGCATTGTTTTACTAATATGTCATATCAGATGGACTCATGGAACAATCCTTTAAGGTTGGAAATACAAAGTTTTCATCTTCAGGTTAGGAAAGGGTTTTTCTTTACAGTGAGAACGGTGATAAAATGTGGAACTGGCTTCCAGCAGATGTGGTAATTGGCAGTTCAATGAATAGCTTTAAAAAGCCTGGATAAGTTTCTAAAACTAAAAATATTGAGAATTACTGGTTTCATGCATATGAGATCTGGTTGATCCAGGATACTTTCGAGTGACGGTTGAGGCAGAAGGAATTTTCCCTTTTCCCCCTTTTTTAGCTGGTTTTTTTTGCTTCCCTCGTACAACTTTAGGTAGGGTTAAAAAAAAAAAAGAGATGGATAGGTTGGACTTTGATGATGCTAGTCTTTATTCACCTAATTACTATGTTACTATGTTGATTTTATGTAACTGGGATGAGAAATGTTTGTTATAGGTTAGATTCTTATGGCAATGCTCTTACAATAACTGATGCTTGTGGGTAACCTTCTGTTATAAGATAATGAGGTACCATCACCACTTGCCTTGGTGAGATTAATAAGTATTAACCTAGCATGTTTATTTTTCACCACACAGTGTAGCCTGATTGCCTGGGTCTACGCTCATGACCTGCATGAATTATTCTATTTGGTTCCTCTGGAAGCTGGTGACTGACTGAGTAACAGTTTAAATTAAAAAACTTACCTGTGTAAAGATTAATATATCCTATATCCACACTAGCAAACCCGACACCATAATGTTCCATTGTCACCAACGGGCACAATTTTGCTAATATATTATATATATATATCATTATATATACAACATATATAAAACAAATTCAAGAAATATGCAGCTCAACCCCTTAATTCAAAAACACTTTCTGGGTGGTGCAAGGAGGAAATGCGGCAATAATACATTACACAAAAGTCCTCCAGCACTCCACTCTGCACATACATTATAAGAATAGGGTAAAGAGAGTTAGAGATGTATTCAAACAATGAAGGCAAAGCACCTGCACTTTTAGTTCAAATTGATAACCTTAGTTACATGTTTGTACAAACTGGCTTAGCTGACACTCCACTTCACGGCAGTAATCCTAGGTCATTCCTAACCTAGTGAAAAAAATATAATGTTCCCTGGGGCTACCAGAGCCATACCTGCTTCTCTCTTTGGTCTAGCATGACCCCTTTTCCAAGGACTCAATTAAGCTTACAGAGCTTCTATACCTTTGCACCACACCAGAAGTGTTTTGAATTAAGGTTTTGAGCTGATATTCTGACGGACCTTTTCTTCTATGCGCATAGAATCGCGCATGCGCATAGAAGACAATGTCCGTCGGGACCTGTCAGACTATATACGCGCCCGTGAGCTCGCCGAGCAAGTTTTCTTACCTTGTCTCCTGGCTCCTGTGTGTTCGTTGTTTACGAGTTCTCTTCAGGATAAGGCCTCTATGAGACCCCCTCTGACGCAGAGTCTGTACCTACCCGCTGCCGGTTTTCACCGAGAGCCATCTAATGGTGAGGATGTTTTTGCGGCTGACAGGCACCAGTCGTCGGCTCCAGAAGAGAGAGTCACAAAGACCAATCCCACAATTTTGAGATACGGACCGGAGTAGAATCTGTGGTAGGTATCAGGCCGGAGGTAACTGCAGTAGGAACTGTAGTAGGTAGTCAGATCGAGGTAAGGAGCTGTTTTAGATAGCAGACTCCGGAGGTAACTGGAGGTAGAGCTGAATTGGAGATGCAGACCGGAGGTAGGATTGTATTAGATATGCTGACGGAGGTAACAGGAGGTAGGAGCTGAAAAGTGAGATGCAAGACCGGAGTAGGAGCTGTAGTGATATCTGACCGTAGAAGGTAGGAGCTGAAGTGGAGATGCAGACGGAGGTATGGATCTGTAGTAGATATGCTGACCATAGTAACAGAGGTAGGAGCTGAAGTGGAGATGCAGAACCGGAGGTAGGAGCCTGTAGTAGATATGCTGACCGTAGGTAACATGAGGTAGGAGCTGAAGTGGAGATGCATACCGGAGGTAGGAGCTTTATAGATATGCTGAACCGTAGGTAACCGGAGGTAGAGCTGAATTGGAGATGCGACCGGAGTGGAGCTGTAGTAGATACTGCGCTGACCAGGGGTAACAAGAGGTAGGAGCTGAAGTGGAAGATGCAGACAGACTGGACACAGGAGGACAGGGAACACCGTATACCAACACCAAACGCTAACCATGAGCTAGGATTCAAGAGCAACAAACTCTGAACTGGCATCAAGAGGTCAACGGCAATGAGGAGCCTAAATAGGCCCCTGTGACCTCTCCCTCTGGCCGTGCCCCCGGAAGAAGAGGCCACCAGTAGGGGTAGAAGCCCGCTCGGCCCACGTCTTCAGTCAGCGAGGACGCGCGGGGCGCGCGAGCGTGCACGCTCCGGGTGCCCTTGGCTTAGGTTTGTCCAGGAGGATGTTTTGGAATGAAAAGTCTTGACTAAACGAGGAGCGGAATCTGTTCAGACTTGCTCACAAATAATTCTCGTTCGGGACCACATCCCTGCCATTTAATGAGATATCTTACTTTCCACAGGATCTGGCATTTACAATGTTCTCCACCTCGTATTCGTCAAGTCCTCAATCATATTGGGCCAGCGGAGGTCCTCCATCGCCGAATCTGCAAATCATATCTCTTGAAACAGGATACATGAAAAACTGGATGTACTAATGACTTGGGGAGCTCCCGTTCATGCACCTGTTTGGTAGCTGTCCTAGATACGAAATGTCCCGCTGAAGCCGGGACCCCTTAGTCCCGAGGGAAATCTTTATTTCAAATTCCGAGTCGACAACCCCACCAATTCCAACCTTAAATACTGAAGTTACTTCGGACCCTGGCTTGGTCTGGAACAAATATTTGTTGTTTTGGTATATAAAGCCGTCTTGAACGAGAAGAAGATTTGGAGAGAACTTCTTTGATGTTT
This sequence comes from Hymenochirus boettgeri, assembly GCA_019447015.1. Lineage (NCBI taxonomy): Eukaryota > Metazoa > Chordata > Amphibia > Anura > Pipidae > Hymenochirus > Hymenochirus boettgeri. The sequence continues at coordinate 152,369,207 of CM033472.1, forward strand.
GACTATTTTATTAGTTAATAGCAGAAAATTAAGATCTGTAAGCACCATATTGCTTAATCCGACTTATGACCTCAGAAGTTGGCTTAAAGGGCGTCGGCCTTACATTTTGAACCATGACGAAAGGTTTTATGGAAATTAAATCTTGTAAGAAAAGAGCCCATCTAGTTTAACGGGGTTTTAACCGTTTAGGCAGTCCTTTTAGATCTTCCAGGTTCTTATGATCCCTTTTTGTGGAGAAGATGGTAATTAGGAGATTGGCCCTCAGTAAATATCGCCACTGCCCCTCAGGCCACCTTTAGGCCAATAAACTCACGATCACCCACATCATAGATTCTTTTCGAATCAAGAAAGTTTTCTTGAAAAAAAAGCAAACCGGATGTATTTAGAGCCTTAGGTCCTTTACGTTCCGAGAGTATACTCCTAATAGCAACTTCAGAAGCATCCCACCTCCAATATAAAAGGCCAGTTGGATCTGGTGAATAAAGGATGGGGGGCTGAGTAAAAGCAGATTTCAAGCGCTAAGGCCGTTTGAGCAGACCTCGCCCAGAGAAGTGACAGGGTTCTGGTCAGAGAGGTTCAATGGTAGTATAATAGTAGAAAAATTTTATGAATCTACGGTAGAAGTACAAATCCAATGATTTTTGAACTTGTTTCCGGGTAGTTGTCGAGTATGCCAATCCTGACGATCGGAAACCTTTGAGGTTGGTCCATAATTAGCCCTTGGGGTGAGATGGATGAACCCCAAGAACGTTATTGAAGTCTTTTCAACTCCATTTTCCATTGGCGTATAACCCATGAACTCTGAAGACGAGAGAAGGACGTCTTAACCTGGATACGATGTTTCCTCCAACTAGAAGAAAAAATCAATATACTCATCTAAAATAACCGGCCAAAAAAAGCTCATCTACAAAGTCACGAAAACTATCATTGACAAAATGTGGAAATGTGGCAGTTGCATTGCATAGACCTGAAAGGCTGACCAAATATTCGATATTACCATATCTGGAGCGGAACGGCCGTTTTCCATTCATCCCCTTCTTTATTCTGAATCAAGTTGTTAGGCTCCCCGAAGATCCAACTTGGGTAAAATTTTGCGGTTCTTAATCGTGAACAATTCGGGGAATAATGGAGAGGATATCATTTTTAATCGTGACATTTGAGAGCTCGGTAATCAATACAAGGGCCTAAGTGAACCATCTTTTTTTTCTCAACAAAAAATATACCAGCCCCTGCTTGAGACATGGAATTGCGAATGAAGCCCTTCTGAATATTCTCTTCTATATAACCTTGAGAACCCCTTTGCTCAGGTTCTGACAAAGGATATACCCGCCCAAAAGAATCTCCGCAACAGGTAATAGTTCAAACATTACAAATTCATAAATGCGTTGTGGGGGTAGATTATTCGCAGCTTTTCTTATCAAGACATCCACGACCTCTGATAGACCCTGTTTAGGAGAGTCTCAGCTGAACTTATTAATAAATTTAACACTGAGAGGAAGCAGGACAGTCGAAACAAATGTGATAGAGAGAAGAGATCTCTCCGGATATCCCATTTATTGAAGGATTGGTGTGTCTTTCAACCATGGCATCCTAGAATACGAGGAAAAAGAGAGAAAGGCAATACATCAAAACATATAAATTCGTGATGATATTATGTTGATCAATACGGAAAAGTCTCTCGGTAAAACAGGACCAGATGAGATTTTAGACCCGTCGGCCAGATGAATGCACGAGAGGGAGAGGGATTTGGACGAGTGGGAAATCTTCCTTCCTTGTAAGGAATTCCAAAATAAACAGCTACAGTCCCCAGAGTCAATAACGGCTTGGACGGTGACCATCGGACCGGTTCCCATGTAATGAAACATCAAATAGACAGTAGATGCTGATGCCTGGAACGAAAACCAGAATGCATAGTAGGAACCTTACTCGTAGGTCTGATTGGACATCCTGGAGAAATGACCATACTCCCCACAGTATAGACATAGGTTTAATAAACGGCGTACTTCTGATCCTTTCCCAGGAGAGAAGGGAAGGAACGAGTTAACCCGTAAGTGCATGGGACCGGTTCCAAAAATCCTGAAGAAAGGAGAGGTAGTGATAACGTCATATGACGAACGGGAAGTCCCAACCTGTCTAATCTCCTTTCTCTAAGTTTCGAGAGCGGTCATTTGGACCGCTAGGTCATAAGATCTTTCAGTTTCTTCTCAGGGACTCCAGTGCGTGCTAACTCATCCTTAAGGAGCTCTGACAGTCCGATTTCGGAACTGGTGGATAAAGAGCCGCTTCATTCCAATTGGGTCTCCAACATGATCCTGCGGAATCAGCCAACAAGGGGCATATTTATAAGGTTCGTTCAACTTTTCGGCGGCCCGTTTTCGCGGACATTAACGCCATAAATCCGCTTTACCGCGATTTATAAAAGTCCGAAAACGTCCGCGAAAATTCAACGAAGCATTACCTTTCGCCCGATACTTACCTGTTACCGCCGCGCCAGATAGGGGTCTGGACCCCGTTGGCCCTTTTCTGGCTGCCGGAACAGGGGTCTGGATGCTTTTTGCTCTGTTCTTGATGACAGATGACAGCTGAGAGATGACAGCTGATAGCTGACAGATGACAGCTGACAGATGACACCTGACAGATGACAGCTGACAGATGACAGATGACAGTTGACAGCTGACAGGCGACAGCTGACAGCTGACAAATGACAGCTGAAGGATGACAGCTGACAGCTGACAGATGACAGAGCCTAATGGGTCCAGACCCCCGTTCAAGCATCCAGAAAAGAGCCAAAGGGTTCCAGACCCCCGTTTCAGCAGCCAGAACAGAGGCAAAGGGATCCAGGCCCCCGTTCCAGTGGCAAGAACAGAGCCTAAATTTTCCAAACGCCTGTTCTGACAGCCAGAAAAGAGCCAATGGGGTCCAGACCCCCGTTCTGGCTGCCAAAACAGACACAAAAGCATCCATACCTCTGTTCTGGCAGTCAGAACGTCGCGGCTTGTCTTTTGTATTGGCCGAGCCATCGGCTCATTTAAATGGCTTGGTGGGGGTCTGGATGCTTTTGGGTCGTTCTGTCTGCGGAACGGGGGTCTGGACCCCTTTGGCTCTTTTCTCTCTTTTCGGGCTGTCCTGAACGGGGGTCTGGGACCCATTTGGTGGCTCTTTTCTTTCTTCTTTCTCTGGCTGCCGTAATGGGGTCTGGATTGCTTTTTGTGTCTGTTCTTCTGGCTGGCAACAGGGCTGTTGAGATCTTTTGGGTCCTGTTG
>CM033472.1:152372692-152404850 GCA_019447015.1 Hymenochirus boettgeri
ATGCTTTTCGGCTCGTTCGGCCGCGGAATGGGGTCCTGTGGATGCTTGTGGCTCTGTTCTGGCTGTGCCAGATAGGGGTCTGGACCCGTTGGCCCTGTTCGGCTGCGGACAGGGGTCGGATGCGTTTTGCTCTTTTCTTGATGCCGAACGGGGTCTGGACCCCTGGCGCTTCTGGACCGCCGTAATGGGGGTCTTGACCCTTTTTGGCTTGTTCTGGTGCCGGACGGGGGTCTGGCCACCTTTTCTCTTTTCTGCTGTCCAGAACAGGGGTTCTCGACCCCTTGGCTCTGTTCTGGCCAACGGAACACAGGGGTCTAAGATGCTTTTTGCTCTGTTCTGAATGCCGAACGGGTCTGGACCCCTTTGGCTCTTGTTCTGGGCTCCGGAACGGGGGTCCGTGACCCCTTTGTCTCTTTTCGGCGCCGGAACGGGGTCTGGCCCCCCGTTTTGCCTGGTTCTGGGGGGGGCTGCCGGAACGGGGGTCTGGACCCCTTGGCACTGTTCTGGCATTTTGTAATGGGGGTCTGGAACCATGTGGCTTTTGTTCTCTGCCAGAACAGGGGTCTGACCCCTTTGGCCTCTGTTGTGGACTGCCCTGAACGGGGTCTGGACCCTTGGCTCTTTTATGCTGCTGTACAGGGTCTGGACCCTTTGGCGTCGGTTCTGGCCACCGTAACGGGGGTCTTTTGACCCATTTGGCTCTTTCTGGCTGCGGAACGGGGGTCCCTGATGTTTTCCCCCTTTTGGGCTCGTGGTTCTGCTGGCGGAATGAGGGGTCTGAACCCTTGGGCTTGTTCTAGCTGCCGGAACAGGGTCTGGACCCTTTTCTCTTTCCTGGGCCTGCCGGAACACTGGGAACTAGATTCTTTTGGGCTCTGTTTCTAGCATCTGGAAATGGGTCTGGACCCTGTTTTGGCTCTGTTGTCTGCTGCCTGGAGGTGAGTCTGGGACCCCTTTGCTCTGGCTCTCGCTGGCCCCTTGCTCTGTCCATGAGCGAAGGGGTCCGATCGATTTTGGCTCTTTCTTGGTCGCGAACGGGTCTTTGGGATGCCTTTGGGCTCTGTTCTGATGCCGGAACAGGGGTCTTAGACCCTTTGGTCTGTTCTGCGCTTGCCCGGACACAGGGGTTGTACGCTTTGGCTCTGTTTGGCCGCTGCAATGGGGTCCTAGACCGCTTTGGCTGTTCTGATTGATGGGACAGGTCTGACCCTTTTGGTTTGTTTGGCGGCCGGAAACGGGATCTGGACGTCCCTTTGGGCTCTTTTCTGGCTTGCAGGAAGGGGGTCTGGAGCCATTTTGGTCTTTTCTCTGGCTGCGGAACGGGGTCTGAGTTGGCCTTTCTTTTTGGGCGCGGACGGGGGTCTGGACCCCTTTGGCTTTGCCTGGCTCAGAAAGTGGGGTCCTGGACTATTTGGCTCTGTGTCTGGCCGCCTGACAGGGGTCCTGAATGCCCATTTTGCTCTGTTCTTCGCCCTGTACTGGTGTCGATGGGCATGCGTTTTCGGCTGTTCTGCTTCTGGAGCTGACAGAACAGGGTCTGGATGCTTGTTGGCTCTGTCTGGCTGCCCCGGAATGGCAGGGGTCTGGTGGTGTTGTGGTTGTTCTGCTGCTGGAAATGGGTCTGACCCCTTGCTCTGTTTGGGCTTCCCTAAGGGGGTCTGGACCCTTTGGGCTCTTTCTGTAGTGTCGCAGGATTTATGAGAATAGTCATGCCCAGACACTTTAACTGGTTTTATAAGAAGTGAGTAAGATTAGATTCGGCACAGCAGTGGATGTGGTAGATTTGATTTGCAAAAGCTTTTGATACGTTGCCACATAGCCCTAATGGATAAACTGAGGACTGTTGGCCTTGACTAAAACAATTTTGTTCATGACTGAGAACTGGTTATTGGCCGCAACAGAGGGGTTGTTATGGAGCTACATCTATGTGGGCTAGTTTCTAAGCGGAGTGCCTCAGGTTCTGTCTGGGCCGCTTTCTGTTTAATAATCTGTTATAAAACTTAGATAGGGGCATTGAGGAGCAGGTCTCAGTGGTTTTTCCTGATGACACCGAACTATCAGAGCTATGGAAACTTTCCAAGATTGTGCAAGTGTGCTGCAGAAGGACCTAGAATAGATTATCAAAATGGGCATCAGAATGGCAGATGAAGATTCATGTTGATAAATGTAGTGATGCATTTGGGATTTAATATCCCGTGCCCACCTACCCATACAGAACTTGTGTTAAGTGCATCTGTAATGGAAAAAGATTCGGGGTCTGTAGATAACGACTTAGCGATAGCAAACATGCCAGGTAGCACTGCTAGGAGCTGGAAGGATAGTGTCTTGTATAAAAGGGAATAGATTCAAGAGAAAAATATTTTTTCTCCTTCTTTTACAAGGACTGGTAAGGCCCTCCTTTGGAATCTGCGGTCAGTTTTGGAATCCCATAATACAAAAGGACACATCTGGAATTGATGCAGTTCAGAGAAGTGCAACTAAATTAATAGGGGAAGGGGGCTTTAAGATATGCAGCAGATTAGAAAAGTTCTGGCGTTTACATTGGAGAGTGACTTTTTGCGTGGGGACTGATTACCGTATACAAATAATTATGGCCCATACAATGAACTCTCTGGTGATTTTTTACTACTAGGTCATATCAGAGGACTCATGGACATCCTTTAGGTTGAATAAAAATTTCATCATTCAGGTTAGGAAGTTTCTTTACATGAGAACGGTGAAAATGTGGACTGTCTTCCATCAGATGTGGTATGGCAAGTTTCAATGAATAGCTTTTAAAAAGGCCTGGATCATTTCTAAAACTCAAATATTGAGATTACTGGATTAATGCTATAGATCTGGTTGATCCAGGGATACTTTCTTCTGATTGCCGTTGGAGTCAGGAAGGAAATTTTGTCCCCCTTTTTAGCTGGGTTTTTTTGCCTTCTCTGGATCAACTGTTAGGTCAGGGGTTCAAAAAAAAAAGAGGATTGATAGGTTGACTGAATGGATGTATGTCTTTATTCAACCTAATTACTATGTTACTATGTTTAGGTAACTGGGAATGAGAAATGTTTGTTTAGAGGTTAGATTATATGGCACTGCTATTACCATAACATGATGCTGTGAGGTAACCTTCTGTTATAAATATATGATGTACCATCCACCCACTTGCCTTGGTAATCTTAATAAGTAATTAACCTACATGTTTAGTTTCCCCACACAGTGTAGCATGATTGGCCTGGGTCTCCGCTCCAACCTGGCATGATTATTCTATTTTGGTTCCTCATGAAGCTGTGACTGCCTGAGTAACAGTTTACAAGACCTGTGTAAACTTTATATCCACTATATCCACACATAGCAAACATTACACACCTAATTTCCCTTTGTGCACCACGGGCACAATTTTTCTAATAATATATATATAAGTAACAGGTTAAGCGGCGCGCGCGTGATGGGCAACGCAATAACTACCCATATCTCCAAATTCCAAAATATGCACTCACCAAACCTTAATTCAAAACCTTGTCTGGTGTGGTGCAAAGGAGACGGCAATATATACCTTACACAAAGTCTCCAGCCCCAACTGCACATACAATTAAAATGATAGGTAAAGAGTTAGAGATGTGCAGAGCATTAAGTACACCAAGTGTGGCACACACACACTTTTAGTCTAGACAGGGGGATACGAGAGAAGGAGGGGAGAACGAGACACACCAAGTTAGCAAACACCTTGGTTTGTCACACACGCACTCTCAGCTACTCGAGGAGAACGCCACTTCCAACGGCAGTATCCAGTTGTCAGCCGAACCTAGTGAAAAAAATAATATTTCCCTGGGCTACCAGCCATCCTTCTTCCCTCTTGTCAGCATGAACTTTCCAAGACTCAATGAGCTTAACAGAGCTTCTATAATACCTTTGCCCACACCAGAAGTGTGTTTGAATGTAAGTTTTGGCTGCATATTTTTGACGGACCTTTCCTTCTATGCGCATAGATCAGCATCGCAGCATAGAAAGACAAGGTCCCCGAGGACCTTCAACTACGCGCGGGAGCGGCGGAGCAGTTTCTTTACCTGTCTCCTGGCTTCCTGTGTGTTTTTGTCGATTTCTTCAGTAAGGCCGCTATAGACCCCTCTGTACGCGAGTCTCAGTACCTGCCGGTTTTTCCACCAGCGCCTCTAATGGTAGGATGTTTTAGCGGCGTACAGGCCCAGGTCGCGGCTCCAGAAGAGGGAGTCACAAAGACCATCCCACAATGTGGAATACGGACCGGAGTGTAAAGCTGTGGTAGGTATGCAGGCCGGAGGTAATGCAGGTATGAACTGTAGTAGGTAGGCAGATCGGAGGTAGGATTCTGTGTTCCTATGGCAGACGACCGGAGGTACCTGGAGGTAGAGAGCTGAAGTGGAGATGCAGAACCGGAGATTAGGAGCTGTAGTAGATATGCCCTGACTCGAGGTAACAGAGGTTATAGCTAAGTGGAGATGCAGACCTGAGGTAGGAGCTGTAAGTAGATATGCTGCCGGTAGGAGAGTAGGAGCTGAAAGTGGAGGATGCAGACCGGAGGTAGAGCTGTTATAGATATGCATGACCATAGGTACAAGGTAGGAGCTGAAGTGGAATGCGACTCGGAGGTAGTAGCTGTAGTAGATTCTGACCGTAGGAACAGAGGTGGGAGCTGAAGTGGAGATTGGCAAAAGACCCGAGGTAGGAGCGTAGTAAGATTAGCTTACCGTAGGTACAGGAGGTAGGAGCGAAGTGTAGAATGCAGACCGGAGGTAGATCTGTCTATATAGGCTGACCGCTAGGTAATAGAGGTGGAGCTTGACGTGGAGATGCAAGACAGACTGACCAGAAGACGTGAACGCCGGATCACAACACACGCTAACCAGGAAGCTTTATTTCAGAGTCAACAAACTCTGAACTGGCAGCAAGAGGTAACTGCAAGGAGGAGCCTAATAGGCCCCTGTTACCATCTCCCCTGCTGGCCGTGCCCCCGGAAGAAGGGCCACCAGTAGGTTAAAAGCCCGCGCGGCCCCGTCCTCTGCGCGTCACTGAGGACCGCGGGCGCTCGGCGTGCACGCTCGCGGTGCCCTTGGGCTTAGTTTGTCAGATGTTTGGATGAAAGTCTTTACTTAAACGAGGAGCGGATCTCTGTTCAGGACGGCATCCCAAGATTCTCTTCGTGACCAAATCCCTTACCAATTTAATGAATTTCTTAACTTTCCCAGGAGATCTTGTCATTTACAATGTCGCCCCTCGTATTCCGTCAGTCCCGTCAATCATAATGGCAGCGGAGGTGGCTCCAGCGCCGAATCTGTCATATCCTCTTGAAAACAACAGGATACATTAAAAACTGGATGTATCTTATGACTTGGGGAGCTCTTCAAGGCAACTGTGTTGATTAGCTTTTCCCTAATACAAATTGCCCGATGAACCGGGGACCCACCATTAGCCGAGGGAATCTTTAATTTCACATTCCGAGTCGACAACCCAAACAATCTCCAACCTTAATACTAAGTACTTGCGGACCCGGCTTGGGTCGGGACAAATATTTTGTTGTTTTTTGGTATATAAAGGCCGTCTTTGAGAAAGAGAGAAGATTGGAGAGAAGCTTTCTTTGATGGTTTTGACTATATTCGTATTTATAGCAGAAAATTTAAGATCTGTAAGCACCATATTAGGCTATCCGAACTTATTGACCTCAGAAATTGTCTGAGAAAGGGCGTCCGGCCTTACCATTTTTGAACCGGACGAAATGTTATTGGTATTCAATCTTTGTAAAGAAGAGCCCATCTAGCTTGACAGGGTTTTAACCTTGAGCAGTCTTAGTATTCCAGGTTTATGATCCGGGAAGAATTTAATAGACGGATATTGGCGCCTCAAGTAAATATCGCCACTCTCAAGGGCCACTTTATGGCAATAACCTCACGATCACCCACATAATAATTCTTTTCGGAATCAGAAAGTTTTTCTTGAAAAAAAGCAACCGGATTTATTAAGCCTTAGGTCCGTTACTTGCGAGAGTATAGCTCCTAATGCACTTAGAGCATCCCCTCCCATCTAAAGGAACGTTGATCTGTGAATAGGATGGGGCTGAGTAAAAGCAGATTTCAGCGCTCAAGGCTGGTTTGAGCAGACCTCGTCCAAGCGAGGGACATGGGTTCTGGTCGGTAAGAGGTCAATGTTAGGGATAATAGTAGAAAAATTCTTAATGAATCTACGGTAGAAGTTAGCAAATCCAATGAATTTTTTGAACTTGTTTCCGGGTAGTTGGAGTAGGCCATCCTGTAAGAGCGGAACCTTTTGAGTGTCCATAATTAGCCCTGGGGTGAATGATGAACCCCAGAACGGTATTGAAGTCTTTTCAACTCACATTTTTTTCCCCAATTTGGCGTAGACCCATGAGCTCTAACGAGAGAGGACCTTCTAACCTGGATACGATGTTCTCTCCAGACTAGAAGAAAAAATCAATATTCATCTAATAAACGGCCAAAAAATCATCTAACAAAGTCCAGAACATTCATTTGACAAAATGTTGGACATGTGGCAGGTGCATTGCATAGACCGAAGGCATGACCAAATATTCGATATACCATATCGGAGCGGAACGCCGTTTTCCATTCATCCCCTTGCTTTTACTTCTGTCAAGTTGGTAGGCTCCCCGAAGATCCACTTGGTAAAAATTTATGGCTGTTCTTATCGTTGAAACAATCGGGGAATAATGGGAAGAGATATCTATTTTTTAATCGTGACATTATTTGCGAGTCGTCTCAATACAGGCCTAGTGAAACCATCTTTTTCTCAACAAAAATAACACCAGCCGCCCCTGCTGTAGACTGGAATGCTAATAAGCCCGTCTGAGATTCTCTCTATATAATCCTTGAGAACCCTTTGGCTCAGGTTCTGACAAAGGATATCCCCCGCCCAAAGAATCTCAGCACCAGGTAATAGGTGCACAGTACAATCTAATGCGTGTGGTGGTAGATTCGTAGCAGCTTTCTCTCAAAGACCTCCACGGAACTCTGATATCACTGGGTAGGAGAGTCCTCAGCATGAACCTATTAATATTTAACCGAAGAGGAAGACAGGAAAGTCGACAATGTGATGAGAGAAAAGAGATTCTCTATCTCTCCGGAGATCCATTTATTGAGGAGTGTGGTGTCTTTGAACCATGGCATGCCTGAATAAGAGGAAAAAGAGAGAAAGGCCAATACTCAAACATATAAATTCTGACATGATGATTATGTGATCAATACTGGAAAAAGTCTCTCGAAAACAGGACCAGAGAGATTTAGATCCCGTTTCTCCAGATGAATAAATAGAGGAGAGGCTTTGGGACGAGTGGAATCTCCATTCCCTTGGTAAGGATTCCCCAAATAAAACACTAACAGCCCCAGAGCATAACAGGCTTGGACGGTGACCCATCGGACCGTTCCCTGTATAGAACATCAATAGACATGTAGATGCTATGGCCGGAACAAAAACCCGAATGATTGTAGACCCTTAACCCGTAGTCTGATTGGACCCATCCCTGGAGCAAATGACCGACTAACTTTCCCCACAGTTAGACATAGGGTTTAAACGGCGTCTCTGATCCTTTCCTCAGGAGAGAGGAAGGACAGTTAAAAACCCTAATTGCCTAGGACCGGTTTCCAAAAACCTGAAGAAGGAGGGTGTGAGTACGTCATAGACGAACGGGAAGTGCCCACCTTTCTATCCTCCTTGTCTCTCAGTCGACGGTCATTTGACCGCGAGGTCATAAGATCTTTCAGTTGCTCGGGACTCCAGTGCGTGCTAACTCTCCTAAGAGAGCTCTGACGTCCCATTCGGAACGGTGGATAAGAGCCGCTTCATTCCATTGGTCTCCACAAGGAGCCTCTGCGGCAATCAACCACATAGGGGCATATTAGTAAAGGTTCGTTAACTTTTCGCGGCTTTCGCGGACATTAACGCATAATACTCTTTTACCGCGATTTATAAAAAGTTAGTCCGAAAACGCCGCGAAAAGTCAACGAGCGTTAACCTTTCGCGGCGATACTTACCTGTTACCCCGCCGGCTTCGATTTTATAAGCGTTCGGTAAAAAACCGTTTTTCGCTTTGGCTTCTCTGCTGTTTTACTTCGCCACCTTGAAGGTGGCGCAAGTTCCGATACTAACCTCCCGCAGCGGGATGGGCATGAGCAACCCGCGGCGGTGTCGCACCCGCCCGGGACACGCCCACCCTGCCCACAAGGTTTCCTGAATCTTGATTGGTTACTGTACAGCAAGTATTAAAAATTGGACCATCATAAACGGATAGGATTTCTGCAAACTATATAAGAGGAGCTTTTCCGCTGCGGAACTCAGATGCCATCGGCAGATAGATGGCTGAAGACAGAGCGGCTGGCCCCTCGGCTCCGCTGGGGCCGGCGTGCCAGCGGGCTCACTGGCGGCCGCCGTGATGCCTGCCTGGCATCGGCGACCTGAGTGGGGTTTTGTCGCCAGCCCGAAGAACGCGCGTCTGATCAGACGCTGCAACACGGGCCGCTTGAGGTCGCCGGCCGCCCGCCGGGGGGACCCCTGGCGGCCGCGCAGGGTACCCGTCCGGGGTCCGGCGGCCTCGTCGGAGCTGTTACTGGCCGCCCAAGGGCTCTTTTAAGAGCCTCAACTGGGGTCCGGTTCGAGCTGCAGGCCCCCCGCCAAAGCACTAGTGAGTGCAGCAAGGGCACTTATAAGTGGCCGGGGAGGGGTGTCCCCCGTTTCGAGCTGCGGGAACCCCTAATCCCCAAAAGTCTCCACCCCTCCCAGCGGCTCCCTCCCTTCCCCTCCCCGGGAGCGGCCGGGCCGGGGGCTGGAGGGGTTTTGCGGGGAGGGGGTGCGCGCGGGTGGGCGCGACAGCTGCTGCGGCCCCTTCCCCCCGGCAGCCCCTTCCTAGCCTCCGCGTTCCGAGATTGGCCGCGAGCGGGGAACGGGTTGGAGGGGGCTGCTGGGAAGCGGCGGCGGCGGCTGGTGTCCTCCGCCGCTGGGGGGTGGGCGGGTGGCGTATGCCCCGCCCCCTTAGGAGAGGCGTCGGAGGGATTTAAGTCTTCCTTCGCGGCGATCATACAGATCCCCGCGAGGGGCTTAAAATTCCCTGCAGCACATCGCGGCCCGCGATCATCGCGGGAATAGCGCCTCGCCGTATAACTACGGCGTAAGCGCTTTATTTCGCAGCCGCGATGTGCAGCGTAATTTTTTTGGCGCTAAGTATCGTTGCTTTAATAAAATATGCCCCATAGTCGTCTAACCTGTCTTCTCCCTGGGACAGGTTCGAGTGCTGCTGCTTCAGCTGAAACCACTCACGTGGAACATCGTAAATTTCTCCTATAGCGGACAAAAAATAACCTACGGAAGCCCCGTATGGCGTTCTTGTCCCACAAAAACCGAAGGCCCAGCTGGGGCCTCGTCCTGAAGCAATTAAATATGAACCTACTTTTCCCTTTTCTTCAAGAAGCCTTTTCGGCGAAAGGGGAAATCAAAATGACAGAGCTTTTTAAACTGTCCAAATTTGGAACGTCTCGGAAATCGGTCAGGGAGTGGGTCTTCGGCTCGCACGGAGGGGTTTGAAGACTTTCTCAGGATACCATATGGCGTTCACTTGCAATCCATTTGCAGTATCCCCTGTCTGGCCTCTTGTAAGGCTCCCCGAATTTCGGCGACTTGTCTATTATAATTCCTTCGCTGGACTGACGTCTCCGTGGGATCATCTGGCTGCCAGTTACTGTTACGATCTTCCGGATAAGGCCTCTATGAGACCCCCTCTGGCCGCTGTAGTCTAAGTCCCTCCTGTTTTCACCACCAGGTCCTCTAATGGTGAGGATGTTTTTTTGCGTCTGACAGGCAACCAGGTCGCGGCTTCCAGAAGATAGAGTCAACAAAGACCAATCCCACACTGTGGAGATACGGACCGGAGGTAAAGAAGCTGTGGGTAGGTATGCATTGCCGGAGTTAACGGGAGGTAGAACTGAGTAGGTAGGCAGATCGGAGGTAAAAAAAAGGAGCTGTGGTAGATATGTCATACTAGGCGGTAACTGGAGGTAAGGAGCTGAGTTGGAATGCCAGACCGGAGGTGTAGCTGTTAGTAGATATGCCTGACCGGAGGTAACAGGGAGGTAGGAGCTGAAGTGGAGATGCAGAGCCGGCGGTAGGAGCTGTAGTAGATATGCTGACCGGAGGTAACTGGAGGTAGGAGCTGAAGTGGAGTGCCGACCGGAGGTAGGAGCTGTAAAGTAATTGCTGACCCGGAGGTCAGAGGTAGGGCTGAAAGTGGAGATGTCAAGACCGGAGGTAAGGAGCTGTAGTAATATGCTGCCGGAGGTAACAAGGCGGTAGGAGCTGAAGTGGGAGATGCAGACCGGAGGTAGATCTGTAGTAGATATGCTGGACCGGAGAACAGGAGGTAGGAGCTGAAAGTTAGATGCACAGACTGGACACAGAGGGCAGGGAATCGCCATATACCACACCAACGCTAACCAGGAGCTAGAGTTCAGAGCACCAAACTCTAACTGATGGCCCAGAGTCCAACCTACAGAGGAGCCGCATAGGCCCCTGTTACCTCCTCCCCCTTCTGGCCGTGCCCCCGGAAGAAGATGGCCGCCACAGGGAAAAGCCGCTCCGCCCACGTTCTCGTGTCACTTAGGACGCGCGGGCACGCGAGCGGGCCGCTCGCCGTCATCGGCGCGCCTCGCGACCCTCCCCGCCAAAAAGGAGCTCCCAGGTAATTCCTGAAGTTCCTATTGAAGAAGGCGAAGGTAAGGCATACCGCTCCTTTACCTCCCGTTTTCAATAAACTGGATTCACAAACTTATAAAAACGAGTGTAGTACCCTTTAACTAAGGGAGTTTGGCCGGCCCTATTTATCTGCTTTGCTCCGTGTAAATGGATTCTCCTCCCCTTTAAGGGCCAGTCCCGAAAGAAAGGTTTAAATAGGCATGACCGCTCTGTAAGGCTCATTTGAGTCCTTGGAAAGGTCATGCTAGAACAAAGAGAGCACAGGTAGGGGGGCCTTGTAGCCCCAGGGACCATATATTTTTTTCACTGGTTGGACTGACCTAGGATACTGCCCCCCGTGAAGTGGCGTGTCAGCTAAGCATGTTTGACACCATGTCCTAAGGTATCCGTTGAAACCTAAAGTGGCAGGTGATTTGTCCCTTCATTGCTGCAAATCCTGTCTCTTTACCCTGTTTCATTTATTTGTATGTGTATGTTGAGTGCTGGAGACTTTTTGTGTAATGTACTATTGATTGCCGTTCCTCCTTTGCCCACAAACCAGAAAGTGTTTTTGAATTAAGGTGTGAGCGTGCATATTTTTTTTTGAATTTGTTTGTATATATATATACATAGATATAAATATATATATATACTATAATATAATAATATATATATATTCTTTGCCGAAATGTTATGTAGTTTTCATTAAGATGTAACAATTCAACTAAGGTACAAACTTTCATACACACCCTGTCTCTCTTAAACATCCTATGAACCCAGTACCCTGTTTGTGAAAATTGGTAAAAGGTGGGCGTGGTTTATTTCATATTTTTGTTCTTAGAAGTTTAGCTTTTTCTAGGTTACTAACACAAATGTTAGGATAGCTTGTAACCAATACTGTTAACATGGCTATTGAATTTATCTTTACATGTGATTTGTAAGTTTCATTTTGCTCTTATTTAAACTACATGAGTAGTTGTGATTAACAGATTTTAAAGTGCGCCGTCTTTCTGGACCGGATCGAGTAGGGTAGTTTCATTAGACAATGTTTATTTTTAATTTCTCTGGAACCTCCGGCTCCCAGCATCTTTCACATTTTCTGCTTCATTTTAATGTTACTTTGTTTTTCCTTGAAACAGGACTTGGCTGCTGCATTTCATTAGCTGAGACTACTGACACTACTACTTGTAATTGAACATCGCAATTTCGAGGAACTTTACATGGATTAGTCTAGTTTTTAATTATATCCCTGGTGTTTGCTGGACAATTGCTTAACTAGTGGCTTCATGAGTTGCGTTTCTATCTGCTAATGAATGGTCTCATCAATTCTTTGGTCACTTCAAAGCAGCATGCAGGCCTTGATGGGGGGCACTCAGTACCTTTTTGGTTTCCATTTCTTTGGCTGCCTGGGATACAACTATAGTAATAACATTTAATGTTCTGTCTTTGTGTTTATCTTCTGTATCTATCGTCAGATGCACTACATATTCTAATTTTTGAATTCATTTTTTGACAATATCATGCCAGCAAGGGGTTTTTGGATAACTCAATTGTAAAACCTACCCGCATTCCTACTTGGCCCTGATCTCTTGGCTAGAAAGAAATAAATTATCACTGACACCAACTGATGCAATATTCTTGACTCCTACTAGCTTTATCTGTTGGGTCACCCCAATTTTCTGCAAATATAAAGCAAGGTCACAATTATCTATAAAATCGGAAGAAATATTGAAATCCTGTTTTAAAAACATTTGTAAGGAATAACATATTGCCTCAATTAATTTTTTTTTTATTGCATGAAAAGATTAGGTATGCACCCTGCCATCATTTTTTTTTTCCTGATTTTTGAGGCCTCTCTCTGCCTTCAGTAGCCATGCTGTGAAAGGGGGCGTAAAATTATGTCTGCCTCTGTCCCTCAAAGCTGCAATGCAAAAAAACATTTCTCCACCCACCCTTGACCAGCTTGATTATGTAGGCTTTCCTAGCAAACAGAAATTTAAAGTTTGTTTAAGAAAGTGCATGTCCACCCCCAACCTATATCCCCCCCTCTAGGCCCCATCATGTCGTGTAGTGTAATCCTTCCCTCACAGCCCCGCCCATAGGTTCTCCTGTAGTCCCCCCCCCCCCCCCCAAATTCCCAAACTGCCCACCAGGAGATAGAAGAGTCCCTATATGACTCTCCTCCTACTGGCCCCGGGAGAAGATTTGGCATGCATCTGCAGCCCTTCTCCCTCTCCCATCCCCCTCCTCTCCCTCAGTTCCCTCCCCCTAGCGTAAATCTTTTAATATAGGATTCCCCCTGTCCCCCAGCCCCAACGCACCATTTTTTTTTAGAAAGCTCCCCAACTTTACTTAACCTTCCCTCTTTTCTCCGCCGCAAAGAATGACAGCAGCTGTGTCCGTGATTGGCTGCCGTCATCCATCACAGACTCGCCTGCCGGTCCCGCCCCTCTGCTTGCATTTTCTCGCACAGAGGGCCTGCGCTGGCGGAGTGAAGAGGGATGTACGTGAGTTTGGGGGCACTTTCTAAAAATAAAAACTGGAGCGTTGGGGCTGGGGGCCGTGGGAATCTATAACAATAAATTTTTTAAAGGGTGGACATACCCTTTAACTGGCAGAGTAGGAGGGAGAGGTTGTAATAGAACCTTCCTACCACCATGACAAGTGCGATGTTTTAATCAAGGCCTGGGCCCTCTAGGAGGCGGGCTTTTAGCACCGTTCATTTTTTGCTGGTATCTAAAGGAGGGCAGCGTGGTTGTAATGAAAGTCAGTGATTTCAGCTGCTGGAAGTGTTGACATGTAATGGGAGTATGTTTTCGTTTCATATTGTTGTCCTTTAAGACTGACAACTTATACATTCCGGACTAAAAATGGGAAACCATACTTTATGGATTCAAAGAACAAAAGGAAAAAAACATTCCTTAACTGTAATAAAAACTGATTTTCTCTTTCACCGAGGCTGGAGCTCTAGTATATCTCTTGAAAAGGTATCTCTACATATTCTGTAGATATGGACGTAGTATTGCTTGATAGCAATTCAAACAATCCTGTGGGTGGAAAGGCCTCCTGTGTTTCTTAGATTTAGATTAACGTGATACAACACTGCGAATCAGGAAGATTCTCTCATCTGGGAGAAGTAAATTATCTATTTCTAAGAAGCTTTAAAAACATTCCTGGTAAATAATTTCTCAGAGCTTTATAAGTTAAATCTATAGGGCCATGATGGTGTTTAGCTTTGTTTCTTCAGCTCAAAAGAATGAAATAAATTTTACAGCAGATTTATTTAAAAAAAAAAAATCTTTCCATGAACCTCATCATATTTATGCCCTGGAACCCACAATTTTCAAATACTGCACAGGCAATTGTTTTAGTATTGAGAATATACCAATCCCAATTATAGATGGCTTGAAATCCCCATTTCGTTCTGTTTTTTCAGATACTGGATCTCGGGAAATCCCTTATCCTAAAACGGAATGAATTTTCAATTATATTGTGTTTGAGGCTATTTTTTGAGAATTTCCTGAAAATACTTGAACGTTTTGTATATCTGAAAATAACTATCGTAGATTACTTGCTACTTTCGAGTTTCCATCAATATTTTTGAGATTATCACAAGTTTTGAGGCTACTTTCGCTAATCCTCGAACATTTGATAATTATAGATAGAGGCTCCGGGGCTGAATGCCGGACGATCCGTCCTGATTTGGAGGGATCATTCAGATTTCGTAAACCCAAAGGGTTCTGTGTCGGAATCTGGGTCCGATTGACGCCAATTCCATCTCTAATACCATATATCATTGTGGCTAACTTTTTAATTCAGTTGTTCCTCTACTTTTAGTTATGTAATGTTAGTAATAATCATGCGTGCATGTTTACTCAAAAATGTATTTGCTGCGTTGGGAAGCAGATGAAGTGGCATGGACATCGGCGATTTAATTGTAATCGCGGAGTCCATGCAATGCGCAAAGTGAATGCAATCCAAAAAAGGGCTTAGTGATACCTAGAGCCAAGTCCGTTTGGAATTTTAATTCTAATTCACAAAGGGCTTGCTAATTGTCTGAATATTACCAAATTTACAGCTAGATTAATACGTACCCTTCCGTTCTCCTCCAGGTTCCCGCAATGGTTTTCTGATATTGAGGAGTGTCTTTAGTGAATCCTGGGAGATATATATTTTTCAAAACAGTGGAGATCCCCTGTATAGAGTATGTGCAGTATGTAGCAGTCAGGAGTAGCTCCCCCCCTCCCATCAACACCAAGTAAAGACAACTTTCAGAAATGATATTACAATACTTTGGAAATATAATATATCTACTGTCCACCACCTCGCCTACACTACCCATAGCCTCTGCCGTACGTAATTTATCTTTACCTCATTTTTATTGATCGTCAGCCAAATGTAGATTCCCAGAATTTTGCAACTACAACTCAACTTCCCCACGACAATCACTCTATAGCCAGGAATGTCCTGCACATATACATCATTCAGTATTGTATTAAGTACCTTTACTATTATTTAAGCAGAATATTCTAGAAGTAAACTTATAGTTTGTGGCTTAATTATTTATCTTATGTACAGCAACAGATCCCTACCTGCTTTACTGCTCCAGGATTTAACAATATCTTGCCACATAAGTCACATTAGGAAGTTCTGTAGGTACTAGGAACAAACTCCACCTTTATATGGGTGTAAATACACGTGCTTGGTTTTTGAAAATATAACTCCCGGCAACACCCATGTGCTGGTTGTGGGAATGCTTGGGAGTTTTTGATGTCACGGTTGACATACCTGCTGTATTATAGATAACCCAAAAAACCTTTAAACGCATTGGTTTGCTATTTTTTTTGTAACCTCATCAGTTTGTTAATTATACTCCTGTCCTGTTCTCTTATACTTATTGTTTTCCCTCACAACTAGGGCAGAATGTATTAATAATGAGTAACAATAGACAATGATTATGGGATGGGAATGAGGTGCCAATTCATGGAATACAAACAGGGAAAACATTGATAAAAGAATGTAAAATTGGAGGGATAATTGCTATTAAACATTATTCCAATGTAAAAGTGTACCTAAGGGCTGATAATTCTTAAACTAACTATACCTGGGTTTGAGTATGTAGATTTTGGTTTTTTAAAGCAAGAAAGTTTCTAATATCTAAAATAGTTTTGAACCCCAAAATAGAGGAAAACGTTTAGGAGGAAAAAAAAAGTAGTATGGCTACAAAATGAAATAATTTCATATTTGATTTACTGAGTATAATAGACCTATTTAATTGGCTTCCATAAGTGGCCCTACACCCCGGGATTTATTGGAGGAAAATCAGAAATATCAGATAAAGATAGCTACGCCCCCTAGGATAGACAATTACAGCGATAAGGTAATTATAGGATAAATCATTTAATAGTCGATTTTTTTAAAAGGGGAGGTCCCCAGAAAGTCACCCTATTTTTTCCCATAAAAGGGATAAGACTCATTGCCGTCCAAAGGGGGAGCCCATATACTAGTTTTTAAGTAACAAGATTGAAAAAAAACAGGAAAGTAGAGATAAGAAAGTAAATGTTTGTGTGTTTCAAGTCTCAAATAAATCAAAATGTAATAGGTAATTTAATTGAGAGATTCAAGTAATCAAGTGCCTAACTTTCCCCCCATAACTTACCTGCCTGAGAAAACGCCGTTGGTAACACACATGGTGTGTGTTGGGTTGATAACCCCCATTGAATTTTGTTAGTTTTTACACCTACTACTTGTAGCCAAAACTGTACAAATGTGTATTGCATCTTTACTGTAAACACCCATGCTAAAACCTATTGTGTAGTACATTGGGTAGCATAGGGTTTAAACCTGCTTTACACACAATAAAAATATTGCAATCTTCCTGCTTGTTGTCGGGCAAAATAAGTCACAAAAAAATGGGCTAATAAGCTTTCAATATTAGTTTCATTAATATCCCCTGAGTGTTAATTGTGTCCACCGCTTAACTTTATTTATTTCCAGTTTCGCAACTGGAAACCTATTTGACGGACTTAAATCAGGAGTCTGTGTTTACTCCAGAATCCCATATTCCCTTGTGACGCCAAGGGGAGATCTTAAATATCACCGGACTCCATTACAATTGTGTAGTTTCGATTTTATGCAAACAGATTTTTTATTCTGTAAGCTAGTACTCTTCTGCTGGGCAGATTTACTTGTCTTTCGGTGCTACGTGATGCAGTAGTGCTTGTTTAGCAAACGACATCCAGATGTCCTTCGTCTCACGGCTAATAATATGGAACATCACTATAAACTGCAAATACTTTACGTATTTCTGGTACCAGTGTGAATCCCCAAAGTTAGAATTTAAAATCCATTCTTTTGATATTTTGAAACAGCACCCAAATGAGGGGGCATTTGACATGATGAAAATATTGTTCTAAAAATATGGAAAAGGCACGGTCTGTGTCCGCACTGTAAGCCAAGCTGGCAATTGCCTATAAATGTGATTTTATGATCTTTTTCATGCTAAAAGAAAAATCACCTAGCACTGTTATTATTTATGCCTATGAGCGACCTACCGTGATGGGCCAAGCAGATGTCATCAAATGGGCCGGAGGCAGGTTAGGGCCTGGGCAGCGCACGGAATTTATATAAGTTATAAGGTATGTCATGAGGTATGTGTATTATGTAGGAGGTATGGTAGGTTGTGGTGGCTGAAAAGGGTTCAGAGGCAGAACGTCCAGCACGGTTAGGGTTGTTTTTGGGAGTTTGGGGTTGTCTTAGGAAGAGAGGAAGACCCCCAAAATCTGGGGGACTTCCACCACTCATGGGAGGGGTGAAATACCTGTATCCTTAGCAACTCTCCACTATATGTTTAGTAATTTTGCCCATGGATTGCTCTTTTGTGGCTGGAAAAATACTGCTCTTTATTATTTTGCACTGACATCCCATTTACGAACCTACTTAACTTCCATTTCATGTTGGTTCTACCTGCATACCACATATAACTGTATTGTCTGATGCTGCCTAAGCTGTAGCATTGCAATAGCATCACTACGTCTATACTGGCTTGTGGAACTTTTCTGTGGAGTACTTACTTCATAGGGCTCATTGTTTCCAGCCATAGGGGTGGTAGACAGTGATATATTTTCAAAAAAACCCTTTTGCAAACTTGTTTTATGCAAATTCAAATACTTCATACCACTGACTCTGCCATTCCAGTTCGTTCCTATGTCCAGGAGGTAGGGAAGCAGGGAGGAGGGAAGTATAATTTCAGGGTTTAGGGTGGTGTGTGTGTGGGAAAGGTAAGTATAGATTTTTGTTCTAGGGATGGACGTACTTTTATACATACCGCAAATCCACAGAATTTAGGGCATGTCCGTCCCCAAACTATAATTTACCCACTAACCTGGCCCACTGGTGAAGTTTAAAAAAAAAAAAACCTTAACCTTATCTCTCTGGTCTTATGGTTCTCCTGCATGTCTAAGTCCAAGTCCGTAAAGTGAAAGAGTAGTAGCTATCTTCCTTTATAAATGTCTCTGCGCCTGTCCACTACCTTTCAGTGGCCAAACATGAGGCAGAGGAGCCCAATGTTCATAGGAGCCCTTCTCCCCCTCCTGTCCTCATAGCCGGCAGCCGTGTTTGTGATTGCTGACCGGCAGCCAATCACAGATGCGGTCCCGGTCCCTACCCCTCTCGGCAGCTTCTGGTTTTGCATAGAGTAGCATACTAAGCCCATAGGATCAAAGTGACTGTAAGTATGATTGGGAACTTTCATTACGAACTACAGTAACAGGTGGTTTGTGTGGGTGGGGGAGAGAAACGTTATGGCAAAATGTCAATGCCAGGTGGACCATGCCCTTATGCTAAAACAAAAGTCAAAATGAGATCTTTCACCCCTGGCATCATGTATAGAACACAGATTGTACTACTGTTTAAAGCATGGGTTCGTTGTTTGAACCTGATCAATTCCGAAACAGTGATGTTTTAGAAGTTCACAGAACTTTTATACTTTTTTTAAATTTAACTTTTCGGAAATCAAGTATCGATTGTTTAATTAAAATCCAATATTTCATGTCAACCTTCAATATCTTTTAATATTGAACATTGAATATTTGATAAAGGCCATCGTTTTTGAACGTTAAATATGATACCGAATGCAGAAAATTACGAAACGTAGGCCCTCTATTGAGATCTAATGTGGTTATTTTTGGAATTTAGCGAATTTTTTTTAATAAGTCTGGTTTAACTACGAGTTCCCCCTAATTAAAATTTAGGTTGGTTAAAACATGATTGAAAGTTTGCCGCACACACCATGTTTCAATTTCGAAATTTTTTGGTTTGAGATGCTAGATTTTCGGTTTCAATTGGTCAAATTCTGTTTTAAAAAAACCTGGGCCTACTATTCCACGATCCTTCCAGCATAATGAATCCTGGTGGGTTTTTTCATCTTACTGCTGTTAACATAACCAGTAGTCCTAGCGACCAAGTCAATGGTTTGGAAAAAAATACATTTTTGAAAAGCTTTTATTTATATTAATGAATACAATTTGTTCTGTATTATTACAAAATAAATCCAATTCAGCGTGATACTGTATCCCAAAAATATATTAATTTTAAGTTAATTTTGTTTAAGAAAAAATTTTAATGTTTTTATGTATTTTATGTTTCAACAGAAAGGTTTCCTATAGCCTTCTATAGATTTGTCTCATGTTTTTTAAGTTTAATCACAACTTACTACTATGTGACACTAACTTCAAGTAATTGGGGCAAACCTTAATCAAGGCAAGATATAAATCCGTGTACTTAAAATGTGTTTTTTCTTGTTCCTAAAACATAAGCATATGCTGCCCTATTAACTGTCTTGAAATAAATTTATGTTACAATGCATTGAGTGTGAAACACACAGACAGTAAAAAACAAAAGGCAAATCCAAGGTCGGGGAGCTGCAGAACAACAAGAAATAAACCCCACTGAACAGAACTAAAGATACGTGGTATGTCTGGAATAAATGCGTGATTAGTAATTTTATAGATATTGTCAACATAGAATTTACAGAATTAATATCTTGGGTACACCAACACTATTGAGAGTGATCAGTAAACTACTAACGAATCCAAGCACGACAAAACAATTTCTCCAAGAATCAATTCAGGTAAAGCTGCAACTCTTGTCTCTCTGAATGCTACGCAACCGTCCCTTTACATTTGTGAACTTGCACAGTGCCCCGTAAGTGACTTAAACCCACCTTACCTGATATTACATTGGGTAACGTTGATTACTCATCTGAGCAGTGATGCTTGGGTACTACATCTCCCCCCACTATGTTCTATTAGTAAGAACCAAAGAGGAATAAGTTGTCAGTGTGACACACAATATTGCAATGAATTGTTAACAACTTTCTGACTAAATTTTTAGAAAGTCATGGAATCCAATCAGACAAAAAGATGCAACAAATAATTATAGACATCCTGCAAAGCGTTTTTGCCACCCTAAAAAATTTCTCTAATGTTTGATAATCACACATTTCTTTCGTAAGGAGACAAATGAAACATAAATGGGGATTAGTTTTATAAGAGGTGCACAATTTTAAATTGGATATCTAAAGAAATGGGGGCATATCAACAAATACTGGTATATGAATAGTTGGTTTAGTATAGATGGCCCATTAAGGACAACTAGTGGTGTGTGGCAACCCCTCCCTTGAAATACGCCGGTGAGGACCTAAAGGTCCTCGCCTCCAGGTTAAGCTTCTGACCCAACAGCTAGCCTAGTACTTAACTCTAACTTGCCAGTGGAGGCAGATGGCTGAAATTTGGCAGGCTCATTCTTGCACTATTACTTCAAAAGTTAGTCAGGTTGTTCGTTTAGAAAGTCCACCTGTATAATGCCCCTCACTCACTCACTAACTCTCACTAATTCTCCAACTTATCGTGGAGGCAGACGGCTTAAATTTTGGCAGCTCATTTCATTGCACTTACTTTACAAAAGTTAAGCAGGTTTCGTTTCGAATTCCACCTGTACTGCCCTCACTCACTCAATCATCACTAATTCTCCAACTTGCCCGTGGAGCAACGGCTAAATTTGGCCAGGCTCATTCATTGCCCTTACTTACAAAGTTAAGCAGGTTCGTTTCGAAATTCCACCTGTACTGCCTCACTCACTCTCAACTAATTCTCCACTTTATCGTGGAGGCCGAACGGCTTAATTTGGCAGGCTCCTTCCATTGCACCTTACTTGACAGAAAGTTAAGCAGGTTCGTTTAGAAATTCCACCTGTATGCCCTCACTCACTCACTCCCTCATGCACGAATTCTCCACTTTAGGTGGAGGCAGACGGCTTATTGGCAGGCTCATTATTGCCCTACTTACAAAGTTAAGCAGCGTTTCGTTTCGAAATTCCACCTGTAATCCTCTCACTCCTTCACGTCATCACTAATTCTCCAACTTGCGTGGAACAGACTCTTCACTTTGCGGCTCATTCATTGCACCTTACTTTTACAAAGTTAGCAGTTTCCGGTTCGAAATTCCACCTGTAATGCCCTCACTCACTCATCATAATTCTCCACTTTATCGTGGAGCAGAAACTTCTTAAATTTTTGGCCAGGCCTCATTCTTGCACCTTACTACAAAAGTTAAGCAGGTTTCGTTTAGAAATTCCACCTGTACTGCCCTCACTCACTCATCACATCATCACTACTTCTCCAACTATCGTGGAGGCAGACTGCTTAATTGGCAGGCTTCATTCATTGGCTCAACCTTACTCTTTACAAAAGTTAAGCAGGTTTTCATTTCGAATTCCACCTTTAAATGCCCTCACTCACTCACTCATCACTAATTCTCCAACTTTAATCTTGGAAGGCAGACGACTGCTTAAATTTTGTCAGGCTCATTCATTGCACCTTAACTTACAAATTAGCATAGTTTTCGTTTCGAATTTCCACTGTAACGGTGGTATTCTGACGTGCACAGACCAAATTTTGTTTGCATATCTTCCTTTACCAGTAAAGGTGAACAAATATTTTTTTTAGGGTGGGGGTGAAATAGAATTTTGAACTCCTGCACACTACTGCTGGACCGATTTTTACCAAAATTTTTAGGTGTGTGCGGGGACTGTACTGAGGTGTAAGGGAGGGTTTTGGAGGGTGGACAAGCCGTGGAGACAGACGGCGTAAATTTGGCAGCTCATTCATTGCAAACCTTCCTTAACAAGAAGTTAAGCAGTTTCGTTTTGAAATTCCACCTGTATGCCCTCCTCACTCACTCACTCACACTAATTCGCCAACTTCCGGGAGGCTGTACTGTTCCAACATTTTGGCAGCTCATTCATTGTCACCTTACTTAACAAAAGTTTAAGCAGGTTCGTTTCGAATTCCCACTGTAACGCCCTCACTCACTCACTCATCACTATTCTCCACTTGCCCATGGAGGCAGATGCTTAAATTTTGGCAGGCTCATTTATTGCACTTACTTACAAAGTTAAGCTGGTTTGCGTTTTGAATTCCAACCTGTAACGGTGAGTATCTGACAATGCACGACCAATTTTGTATGCAAATACACTCCTTTACCATTGAAGGTTATACAAAATATTTTTTTTAAGGGTGGGGGTGCAATGGGGGGGGGGAATAGAATTTTGAACTCCTGCACCCTAACGCTGGACCGTTTTTACCAAATTTCGGGTGTGGCGGGGACTGGGCCTGCAGGTGTAAGGGGAAGGTGTTTGGAGGGTGGACAGAGGGAATAGTGGGGGGTAATCAGAGATGGATTATATGCATGTGGGGCCCTAGGCAGGCCATATTTAGGGCCCTTGTTTTTATTAAATATATTGTATAGACTATAATTTCTTACTGCGTTTGAGCTGGGCCCCCCAGAGTTTCCTGGCCTAGGCAAGTTTGCCTAGGGTTGCCTTGTGGATAATCTGCTCTGGTGGGTATTGGGGGCGGACGGCGCTCATCATTGCCCTTACTTACAAAAGTTAAAGCATGTTTTGTTTTCGAAATCCCACCTGTAACGGTAATTCTCACATGCACGACTTATGGTTACCTAGCTTACAAGCTATACAACTCTATATGGTTGGTCCGATTTCACCAACTTTTGTATGCATATACTCCTTTACTAGTAAAGGTTAACAAAATATTGTTTCTAGGGGGGGGTGATGGGGGGGGAATCGAATTTTGAAACTCCTTCACACTAACAGCAGCTGGACCGATTTTTACCAAATTTCAGGTGTGTGCGGGGACTGGCTGCGACCAATTTGCAGAAAAGCCACCACCACTCCGTTTTGCAATTGCATAGTCTCCACTGTCACTCCCTATTACATGCTTTCCAGTATCACAACATTGCCGGAATAGAACGCTCATCCCGAACACCCAAGAGGCATCGTTCAAGTTAACAGCGAAACATAACAGAAACAGATTTTTCTGTGGGTTGTTATTATATTACAGCAATCTTGATACATTATTGCGTTCTTACTAAAAGGTTAGTTCATACATCTCCACTGCGAAGCGCGGGTTTTTTGCCTAGTATCCTTAATACCAGTAGTTCTTAATATTTAGTTTTAGAAACGTAACCATCCCACTTTTAAAACTATTCAAGAACTTGCAATTACCATAGTGGTGTAAGCGGTTCCACAGGTTCCCCTTCTCACATGTAAAAACCCTAACTACTCAAGATGCATTTCTTTTTGTCTTAATGGGTGTTTAGCCCAACAATAGACCAGCCATTCTTTCTTTGCCTCATTTGCTTCTTTATGACTTTACAGGATAAACCCCAACACCATGAAAGGAACATGGCAATTAGCTATGTGGTACATTTTAAAAACTGTATTCCTTACGGAAAGAAAGGAAGTATATTCTGGGATGTATAGGGATGTCCAACATTTAGGGATAACATGGGATGCTTTAATAATAACTTAGCTAGGTAATAGCACACTTTGTCCAAGTGTCCCGCTCGTCTTTTTCCAAATTTTAATGTCTCTTAGATCGAACACAAGAAGAGAATACAGTGCAAAAAAATGAAGATAAAAGAGAAAAAAAAACAACCCCCCCAGTTTTGCTCTTTCAAGCAAAGTTAATTAGGAATGAGTGTGAGACCTGTATCTTTGTCTTTTCATTTTTTATCTGTTTGTATTCATTAGATCACTGGACTTTGGTTCTTGAAGACGTTTCGCTAGTCATCTGACTGGATTTCTCATTCAGAATGACTTGTACAGAATCTGTGGTCAAATTGTGTACCTGGAAAATCCCCAAGTAGCATATAAAAGCCATTGTTAAGCGTGATGCATAGTGGCTAAGAGGTGTTTAGGAACGCCAGAGTAAGGTGTCAAACAGCATTGTACATGGCGACAGTTTGGTGTCGAACCCCCCCAACCTCTATTTAGGGCTTTGTTATTCTTTATTTTCCGTACAATGGCCCTCCTTGACAACCCTCTTACCAGTCATGTTCCTTTGCCATATGTTTAATATTACATCTTCAAAGGCTGATAATCTCTGATCCCCCGGACAGTACTCGTCCTGAACAGTGGCTGTGCCAGCTCTTTGGATCTAATGAGGAGAAGAGATGCCGATCGCGGCACGTTTTAGAGGCACTTATTCACAGCTCCTCTGTAATCATCATAAGGCAGCGGAGGGTGGGACAGGCTGCCACCCCATTAAACATGTCACCCACTATGCATTTCCTCAGGGCAGTTCCCTTATATTGGGCAATCCTCTTTTACTGTATAGACCTCTCAAAAAACTGTGGACCAATACCCCAGTTTAGACTGCTTGTAAAGCTGGTCAAATAAACGTAACCCTCCTACAGTATAACCCTCACACTCCTTTCATTCACTGAGTGTCACACTTATAGGACGCGAAAAACAGAAAATAAACAAGTAGGTCGCTTAAATATTTAAAGCAGCAAACATATGTTAAACAATACCAACTTTATAATTTGTAGTGCCCCATTGAGTCATTACTATTATCTCTATAATAACTTAGTGTCCTATCTTACAAATGGACCATTCCTCTGATCATTCAAGCATTGGTTTCAAACTTTGATATATCAAATCATCTGTTGTTCCGTTTTACCAGTTCCTTATCTAAATCCCTCCCCCTCTTACAAAGAATTTTTTTGTTTTATAACCAACCTAGTGCCATAACACGCCCCCTCAACGGATACTGAGATGCTCCTTAAGTCTCAATATATATGGGGTGACTCTCCCCTTATCTGTAATTAAAAAACCGGTGAGTTTTCTCCTTGTCTCCCTATGTACCATTTGTTTCATTCATGTACATTTATTCCATAGATAACGTTTTGTGACTGACAGTTATAAAATGTACACCATTTGTGTTCATATTGTA
This sequence comes from Hymenochirus boettgeri, assembly GCA_019447015.1. Lineage (NCBI taxonomy): Eukaryota > Metazoa > Chordata > Amphibia > Anura > Pipidae > Hymenochirus > Hymenochirus boettgeri. The sequence continues at coordinate 152,397,717 of CM033472.1, forward strand.
TCATAATCAATCTTTGCCCATCCCCACATATTTACAGTTGATAATTCACACACCTGAACATCCCTTTAGGGTTTTCATACTGGTATCTCTGGACCTCCCCCTCCCTATTTTTAGTAGAAAGCTTGGGGAGAAGAATATTTTTCAGTGTATTTGGTTCCTGAAAATTATATTTGGGGCCGATCTTTTAGCATTTGTAATTAGACCTTTGTTTTGTTAACATTTGGCTATTTTAAACTAATCCTTACTATAGTCTAATACACATGCTGGTTTATTTTTTTTATTATCTAAATCTAATTCTTTAGTTTTTGGTTTTAGGAGACTCCTTCTATGTCTCATTTGCTTTCTCATTTCTTGTTATACAGAGTGTGGGATGGCCCTTATCCATTCCTTAATCTTTGGGCCAACTAGGTTGTCCTGTTCAAAAATTTGTTCCTTTTCGCAACAAGTTCCTTCGTCTCACATTTTCCCCTAGGGAATGATTTTCCACCATGACTTTTAATGGGCGCTCATAAAATCAATGTAAGTATTGCTATCAACCTCTTTGAAAGGCAGTAACTCGTAATGAGTTTTTCCTGTCCCCACCTCTATCTTCAAATCTAAAAGATTATGCTTTTTATCGCTATGAGTATTGTGAATCCCAATGGCGTGGGACAGATTAATATAGCGAATATCTTTGATTGCACCTGAGTGCCCCCCCTACCCACAAGGAGAAAAAAAAAAAATCACATCAATATATCTCTTCCAATAAAATACATTCCTTTGAAATACTGTCAGCTGTTAATCTCGTCAGCTTTTATCTTTCAGCGTCAGCTGTCATCGTCAGCTCTAGCGTAAGCTGTCATCTGTCAGCTTGTCTATTCTGTAAACTGTAATCTCTCAGCTGTATCGTTCACTGTCATTGTCATCTGTCATCTGTCAGATGTCATCTGTAAGTGTCATCTGTCATCTGTCAGACTACAGCTGTCATCTCTCAGCTGTCATTCTGTATCGGTCATCAAGAAACAGAGCAAAGCATCCAAGACCCCTGTTCGGCAGCCAGAAAAGGGCCAACGGGGTCAGACCCCTCTCTGGCAGCCTGAACAGAGCCACAAAAGCATCCAGACCCCCATTCGGCAGGCCGAGAAATGAAAAAAAACAGAGACGAAACATTTTTGTCAGCGTTAGCTGTCACCTGCAGCGGTCGCTGTCAGCGTTTATAGGCAGCGTTATATGTCAGCTGTCATCTGTCAGCTGTCAGCTATCATCTGTCATAGGCAGCTGTCATCTGTCAGCTATCACTGTCATCTCTCAAGCTGTCATCTGTCCGATGTCATTGTAATCTGTCAGATGTAATCTGTCAGACTGTCAGCTGTCATATGTAATCTGTAAAGCTGTAACTGTCATCTGTCTATGTCAGCTGTCAGCTGTCGTGTCATCTGTCTCTGTAATCAGTAATTCTGTCAGCGGTCAGCCTGTCCGCTGCATTGTTCAGCTGTCAGTGTCATCCTTCAGTGTCATTGTCAGCTGTCAGCAGTCTGCCTGTAGCTGTCAACTCATTGTAGCGTTCAAACTGTCAGCTTGGTCAGTGACAGGACCGATGTTTTGGCTCTTTCTGCTGTCGGAACGGGGGTTATGGACCCGTTTGGCTACTTTCTGGCTGCCAGAACAGGGGGGGGGTCTGGATGCTTTGGCTCTGTCTAGGAGGCCCCCTGGACCAATGGCCCGGTGGATGGTTTTGGCCTCTGTTCGGTGCTGGAACGGGGGTTGGGACCATGTGGCTCAGTTCTGGATGACAGGAAAAAGGGGATCTGGACCGATTCTTGCTCGTTGTGGCGCTGCCTGAACAGTGGGTCTGGACCAGGATTTGTCTCTTTTGGACTTGGTGCGGACCGGGGGGGGTCTGACCCTTATGGCTCTGTTCTTGCTGCCGGACGGGGGTCTCTAGAAAAAAAAAAAAACCCCCCTTGGATCTGTTCTGGATTCCGGAACAGGGGTCAGAGACGGCTTTGTGGTCTCTATATTCTGGCTGAGGAATGGGGTTTGGGGCTTTGGGTCTGTTCTGGCCACTGGAAACAGTGGTTGGACCCCTTCTTTGGCCTCAGGTTCTGGCTCCCGAAACGGGGGGGATCTGGACCCCTTTGGCTCTTTTCTGGGCGCTGGAAGCTGGGGTCTGGACATTTTGGCTATTTTTGGCTGCCGGAACCAGGGGTTCTAAGACCCCTTTGGTCTGTTCTGGCCGCCGGCAAAGGGGTCTGGAACCCTTGGCTCTGTCCTGGCTGGACAGAAATGGGGTCTGGATACTTTTGGCTCTGTTCTGGCTGCTGGAACAGTGGGTCTGGATGGCATTTGGCCTCTGTTTGTATTCTGGCTGTCGGAATGGGGTTCTAGGACCCCTTTGTCTCTGTTCTGGCTGACCAGAAACAGGTGGTTGGATGCTTTAGGCTCTGTTATGGCTGAGGAACGGGTCTGGATGTTTTTTGGGTCTGTTCTGGCTGTTTGGAACGGGGGTATGGACCCCTTTTGCTCTGTTGCGGATTGCCCTCAAAATGGGGTCTGGACCGATTTGGCTTTTTTTGGCTGTCGGAACGGGGCGTGGTCCTTGACCCCTTTGGGCTCTTGTTCTTGCCTGCCGGAAAGGGGGGCTATAGACCCCTTTGGATCTGTCTGGCGGCAGGAAAAAGAGGGTAAGGATGCTTTGGTATATAATGGATGCTGAGTGGGGTCTGGATGCGGTTGGGTATGTTCGGCCACTGGAACGGTGGTATGGACCCTTAGGGTCAGTTTTGGTGCCGAAACGGGGTTCTGGACCCCTTTGGATCTTTTCTGGCCCGATGGAATGGGGGGTCTTGACCCATTTGGCTCTTTTCTGATGCGGAACGGGGTCTGGGCCCATTTGGCTCTTTTCGGATGTCGGAACACGGGTTGGACGCCTTTGGCTCAGTTCTGGCTATCGGAACGGGGTCTAGACCCTTTGGCTTGTTCTGGTGCCAGAACAGGGGTCTGGATGCGTTGGGCTCGGTTCGGATGCCGGAAGGGGTTTCGACCCCTTTGGATTTTTTCTGGCGGTGGACGGGGTGGACGCCTTTGGCTCTGTTTATGGCTGTCGGAACGGGGGTTTCTAGACAATTTGGCTTGTTCTGGCTGCCAGACAAGGGGTTGGATGATTTTGGGCTCTGTTCTGCTGCGGAAACAGGGGTTGGTGTTTTTGGGCACTCAGTAGGAGCAGGAAATGGGGTTCTGGGATGCTTTTGGTCGTTCTGGGCTGAGGAACTGGGGTATGGAGCTTTTGGCTCTGTTCTGGCGACAGAACAGGGGGTCTGGTGCTGTTGGCTCTGTTGTGGCTGCTTGAACGAGGGTCTGGACCTTTGGCTCGGTTCTGGACGCCAGAACAGGGGTCTGGATAATTTTGGCTCTGTCTGGCTGCTGGGGGAAAGGGGGTCTGGACCCATTTGGGCTCTCTTCTGGCTGCCGAACGGGGGTCTGGACCCCTTTGGTTTTTGGGCCCGGGAACTGGGGTGTAGACCAATTGGCTCTTTCTGGCTGTTTGCAACAGGGGTCTAGACCCTTGGCTCTTTTCTGGCTGGCAGAACGAGGGTTCTGGATGCTTTTGGCATGTGTCTCTGGCCACTGGCAAGGGGGTCTGGGACCCCTTTGGCTCTGTTCTGGTACTGGAACAGGGGTATGGATGATTTGGGATCTGTGTCTGGATTGTGCCGAATGGGGGTTTGGGCCATTTGCTTGTTCTAGCTGCCGGAAACAGGTGTCTGGACCCCTTTGGTCTTTCTGGCTGCCATGGAACAGGGACTGGACCCCTTTGGCTCTTTTTGGCCTTGGAAGCGGGGGTCCTGGACCCATTGGCTCTTTTCTGGGCTGCAGGAACAGGGGTATGGACCCCTTTGGCTGTTCTGGCCACCGGAAAGGGGTCTGGAACCTTTTGGCTTGTCAGGGCTGACAGAACAGGGTTGGAACATGTGGCTCTGTTCTGGCTGCTGGGAAGGGGTGGGTCTGGATGTTTTGGGGTCTGTCTGGTGTGGAAAGGGGATGGGGGTGCTGGATGCTTTTGGCTGTGTTAGGCTGCCAGAACAGGGGTCTGGATGCTTCTGGCTCTGTGTGAGTGTTTGAACGGGGGTCTGGACCCTTTGGCTCTGGTTCGGCCGCCAGAACAGGGACTGGTACTTTGGTCTGTATGGCGATTGGAGGAACGGGGGTCTGACCCCTCTTGCGTCTCTTCTGGGCTGCCGAAACGGGGGTCTGGACCCTGTGGCTCTTTTTGGCCGTGGAAGCGGGGTCTGGACCCATTTGGCTTTGCGGCTGCCGAAAAAAGGGTCTGGACCCATTTGGCTCTGTTTGGCCACCGGAACAGGGGTATGGACCATTTTGGCTCTGTACATGGCTGACAGAAAAGGGGTATGGATTACTTTTGGCTCTGTTTGGCTGCTGGAACGGGGGGGTGGGTCTGGAGTTTTGGGTCTGTTCTGGCTGTTGGAACGGTGGGTTGAATGATTTTGGCTCTGTTCTGGCTGCCAGAACGGGGTCGGATGCTTTTGTGGCTCTGTGGTGAGTGGTTTAACGGGGGTCTGGACCCCTTGGCTCTGTTCTGGCCGCCCAGAACAGGGATCGGATACTTGTGGCTCTGTTCTGGCTGAGTGGAAAGGGGGTGGACCCCATTTGGCTCTCTTTGGCTGCCGAAACGGGGTCTGGACCCCTTGGCTCGTCTGGCCCCGGAACCGGGGGTCTGTCTGGACCCCGTTGGCTCTGTTCGGGGGGGAACTGCGAACAGGTTCTGGATGGCTTTTGCCTCGGTTCTGATGCCGAATTGGGTGTCTGGACCCATTGTGCGTTTGTTCTAGCTGCCGGGAAAAGGGGTCTGGACCCCTTTGCTTGGTCTTCTGGTGCAAGAAAAGGGGTTATGGACACCTTTGGCTATTTTATGGCGCTGGAAGGAGGGGTCTGGAGCCATTTGGCTATTTTATGGCTGCAGGAATGGGGGTCTGGATGCCTTTTGGGTAGTTCTGGCTGCGGAAAGGGGGTCTGGACCCCTTGGCTCTTTTCTGGCTGCATTGAAGGGGGTTCTGGACCCTTTGGACTCTTTTTCTGGCTGCCGGAAATGGGGGGTCTGGAGCTTGGGTCTGTTTGGATGGCAGCACCCGACGACGAACGGGGGCCTGGATCCTTTGGCTCTGTTCTGGCTGCCGAAACGGGGTCATGGAACCTTTTGATCTTTTTTGGATGGCTGGATGGTTGGAACGGGGGTCTGGACCCATTTGGGCTCGTTTGGCCGCCAGAACAGGGGTCTGGATATTTTGGCGCTGCCTTTGCTGCTGGATGGAAACGGGGGGTATGTACCCCTTGGCTATCTTCTGGCTGCGAAATGGGGGTCTGGACCACTTTGCTTTTTCTGGTCGCTGGAATGGGGGTTTCTAAGGGGGGGGGGGGGGGGGGGGGGGGGGGGGGGGGGTGGTAACCAATTGGCTCGTTTCTGGGCGGTTGGAAAAGGGGGCTAGACCCCTGTGGCACTGTTAGGCTGACAGATTGGGGTTTGGATGGCTTTGGCTCTGTGATGGATGCTGGACGGGGGTATGGACCCTTTGGTTCTTTTCTGGCTGCAGCGAAACGGGGGTTTTTAGGTTGGACCCCTTTGGCTCTTATGGCCTGCCCAAACGGGGTCCTGGATCCTTTGGCGCTTTCTGGCGTGGAACTGGGGTGTGGACCCATTTGGATGTCTTTTCTGGCGTCTGAAGGGTCTGGACCCCTTGGCTCTTTCTGGCTGATGAACGGGGGTCTGGAACCCTTTGGCTAGTTTCTGGCTGACAGAAAACAGGGTCTGGATGCTTTGGGCTCTTTTCTGGCTGACTGAACGGGTCTGGAAACCCTTTGGCTCAGTTCTGGCACGAAAAGGGGTTATGGATACTTTGGCTCTGTTCTGGCTGCTGGAAAGGGGGTTGGACTCCTTTGGTCTTTTCTGGCCGATGCGAACTGGGGTCTGGACCAATTTGGCTTTTCTGGCTGCTGGAACGGGGGTCTGGGACGCCTTGGCTCTGTTCTGGCGGCCGGAACGGGGGGTTCTGGACTCCTTGCTCGTTGTGGATGCCTGAAGAGGGTCTGGACCACTTTGGCTCTATTGTGGCTCACCTTAAAAGGGTTAGAACCCTTGGCTCCATTCTGGCTGCCGGAACGGGGGTCTGTTTGCGACCCCTTTGCTCTTTCGGCTGCCAGAACGGCGCAGGGTCTGGACCCTTGTTAATTGTTGTGGCTGCCTGAACAAGGGTTGGACCCCGTTGGTCTTTTCTTGCTGCCAGAATGGGGGTCTGGATACTTTTGGCTCTATTCTGGCCGCTGATGAACTGGGGTTGAACCTCTTTCGCTTGTTTGACTGCTGGAACAGGGGATCTCGACCCTTTGGCTCTTTTCGGGCCACTTGGAACGGCGGTTGACGCCTCGCACCGCCTCCCCAGTTGACCATTTGCTCTGGGTTTCCACTCGCCCACGCGAGAGAGCACCGCCAGAACGGGGGTCGGTGTTTTGGCCAGTTTTAGCCTGTTCTGGCTGCCCGGAACAGGGGTCGGATGCTTCGGACTCTGTTCTGGCATGAAGGGGTGACAGCGGACAGATAACATAGATGACAGAGACAGCTGACAGATGACAGCTGACAGATGACAGATGACAGCTGACAGATGACAGCTGACAGCTGAAAGATAACAGCTGACAGATAAAAGCTGACAGGTGACAGCTGACAGGTGACAGCTAACAGCTGACAAATGCTTTCGGCTCTGTTCTGGCCGCCGGAATGGGGGTCTGGATGCTTTTGGCTCTGTTCTGGCTGCCAGATAGGGGTCTGGACCCCGTTGGCCCTGTTCTGGCTGCCGGAACAGGGGTCTGGATGCTTTTTGCTCTGTTCTTGATGCCGGAACGGGGGTCTGGACCCCTTTGGCTCTTTTCTGGACCGCCGTAACGGGGGTCTTGACCCCTTTGGCTTTGTTCTGGCTGCCGGAACAGGGGTCTGGACCCCTTTGTCTCTTTTCTGGCAGCCGGAACGGGGGTCTGGACCTGTTTGGCTCTGTTCTGGCTGCCGGAACGGGGGTCTAGATGCTTTTTGCTCTGTTCTTGATGCCGGAACAGGGGTCTGGACCCCTTTGGCTCTGTTGTGGCTGCCTG